>JANEHU010000216.1:600000-861373 GCA_027563435.1 Nasonovia ribisnigri
TTTTTTTACAAACATGAAAAAATCACAAATTCAATTTTTATACAAAAAGTTCTGAGAACTTCAATGTTTCAATTTAAAAATGTATTTTTATTTAAAAAGTTTAAGCAACTACTATGTCTACAAACGTAAAATGGCACAAAAAAGTAGTACTATATATTTTTTAAATTTAATCCAAAAGTGTTAACAATTGCATAATTTATAACGTCGTAAAAGTGGAGGCCAATTTTGACTTTTTCCCAGGGATCCTCAAATTGTTTACTTCACAGCATACCCATTTATTGTGATTTATGTTTATAAACGAATAAATACATAAATATAGAATAAAACCATAATGTATGAGTTATTGTTGGTATTTGACTTTATCAAAAAAATTCTCGAATCTATATTATATTAATGTCACTGATGTAGTGTCGAAGTGATGTGCTTTATTTTAACCTATATAAATATAAAACTTAAACTGTTTGACGTTCAGATACATTACCCACATTATAATATTTAGTTAACCTTTTCCATACTTTTACTTAAATAGTGTTCCAAACAAAAATTGCTTGTGAAGTAAATATTTATTAGTTGCATACGTCGTTTTACAGAGCTTATTGTTCAGCAAATGTTGCACACATTGTATTTTTACAATATTTAGAGTAAAAATATTAAATGTAAATGAAAAGTACTATACCTACAACTATCCTAGGATATAAATATGTGTTTGAGAATTAAATGAAACGAAAAATTTGTGTATAGACTATAGAGTAATTTGTCTATTATAATGTGTAACGCTGTTAAACATAAAATACTGTTATTATTCTTAAACTTGTTCCAACAAACCTGACCTATTTTTAAATGAAATCAAAACTCGCTTAGAAATATTTCTACTATAGTCAAAGTTAAATGGAATTTTAGTTGATATACAGAATACATAGCTGAATTAGACGAGTTATTGTCCTGACGTAAAAAAGTGATATTTCAAAATGCTATTGAAACAATTGTTATGTTTTTTCCCTAAGTCATTGGTTTGTGATACTTAGCTAATGCGTCGTACCTAATAGGTGTTCATTTTTTTCATTTTTTTTTTCGACTAGGTAATTTTTTACTCTTCGTATAATATAAAAATGTACGTCGTACCACCTATACGTTATAATACTATGCACGGGTCGCAGGCCAGAAGCCAATGACTTGTATGGCCGGAGGGCTATGCTATTACACGGTGTTTCAAATAAATCAAATTTAAGAAAATACAATAAAGATAAACTATTATTATTATTACGCTACTAAGCAGGCGCTTATAATGTAAAACACGGTGTAATTATTATTATATACCAGCGCGACAAACGGAAAACGGTGTACGTATACAGTTACCGTGTGAACTGGCTGAACGTGTAATTATTTTTTTTTTATTTGATATTGTTGTTTTATTATTATTATTTTTTTTATTACGAAAATATTTACAATTTTTATGCGTCTACTGACATATTAACGAGTTCCAAGACATCTAAACGACGTGATTTAAGAACGAGGAGTAGATATTAACTATATATATACAC
The DNA here is from genome assembly GCA_027563435.1 of Nasonovia ribisnigri. NCBI lineage: Eukaryota > Metazoa > Arthropoda > Insecta > Hemiptera > Aphididae > Nasonovia > Nasonovia ribisnigri. The sequence continues at coordinate 601,542 of JANEHU010000216.1, forward strand.
TATTACACGCGTATAATATAGTAAAGTGCAGCCATCGTACCTACTACGTCTCTTAAATATAGTCGTCCGGATGAAATTTCTTCTGCTGCCGCCCTATAGCCAGCACGACTCGGGTGGGCTATATTATTATTATTTGATGAGATTCGGATCGACGATTATAATAATATAATATATTATATCATTATGTAGGTGTAAGTACGATAATGATGATGATAATAAAAATAATAATAATATAAAGCGCGTTCAGACACTCACCTGGTTCCGCAAATCCGATGATCTCTCTGGTCCGGCCGTAAAAGTCGTCGGGCTCCGAATCGGCGTCTCTGGTGGTCGGTAACCGTGTACTCGGTGGCAGTGTATTACCGGCCGAGGCGGCGGCGTCAGGGTCGGCGGCAGTCAGACCGGACAGCGGTTCGACGGCCAGCGCTTCCACCAGGAACCTCGTTGACCGCGCCTTAGTAATATTCGGTTTGGCGGTCATGCCAAGCTTGGACAGTATCTGTTCTTTGATCGCCTCTATCCGCTGTTTGTCCAGGCTAGACCTAGTGGCGCTGTCGTAATGCCGCCGGCCCCGCGGACGGTGCTTCCGCCGATGGTGGTGCCGGTTGATACCGGAAGTCGCCGCCGACGATGACGAAGATGACGAGGACGACGACGAAGACGATGATGACGACGAGAACGAGGACGACGAGGTCGACGGTAACGGGAGCGCCCCAGACGCTCGTTTGCACCATGGACAATGTTGTCGTCTGCCACCTGATGTGCCTAAGAAAAAATATCTCACATTACATTATGTCCGTTTTTTAATGATAAACACAGAAAAATCTTTCCTGTAATTCTTTAAAAAGCGCACCAAGCACCTAACAGATCGTTAAGGAAACATTTTCTGCAAAAACGATTGCCATTAAGTTGGGTAATTGAATTGGGTATCCAATGTTCGAATCCTACAAATTCTTTATTCTCGAATACTTAGCTACAATCTATATTTACAAATTCACCTAAACTTAAATTCTCGTGGTTAGGTTAACTAAATTGTGCCTGGGGATGATAACAAATAGTGAAAAATATACATAATGAAGTGTTTAAACAAATATGATATCTAAATAAGATGACAAGATATCCCTATGAAACATAGATAAATAGAACAAGTTTCGGTTTTTATTACAAATAATATCTTTTTTTATAATTCTAATATGTTACGATTATTTTTGATTGTATTCAAAGTAATTGTATTTATTCATAAGCCATAATAATTATTTTGTTAGTTATTTATTTGGGAACATTTTGTAGAGAGATGTTTCCCAATTTATTGTTAGTCACTTATAACCGAATATAGCTTTATACTATTAACTGTAGATAATCTATTAAACACTCAATCTCTTTTGATTATTAGTTTTCTCACATAATTATAATCCAAACAGTTATATTTGAATACATGCCAAATGCCAATAGATCATAGGCTATTATACAAGATATTGTAACATGACAAATTTTCTCGTAATGTTACAATGTTGATAAAAAAAAAAATAATATATTGTTATTAGTCGTCGAAAACATGGGATAACTCAATTCGTATACCTTAATAACTTAATTCCAAACATATCAAATTTATAACGAGTAACTCATAAATGTAATGGAATACATAGTCTACTGCAAAGTGTAAGTACGTATCTATACTTGTGTACCAGCTATATTATTATAGTATACAGAGGCTATTATTGATTCTAGGAACTGTTCTGCCCGATATAAATTGTTATAAATTGCATTACGGAAATCCTATACCCACTCAACCGTTTGGTAATTAAATAGCTAAAAACTTAATAGTAATACACTAGTACTTGTAACCAAGCTAAACTAACAATAGAAATCAAAAATAAGTAAAAGCATATAATATAGTAATGTCAACAATCAACCATCAATTTATGAAACTCGATCCATTCGTTGAGCTAAATTACTAAAATACACTATTACGTAGAATATTTATAATAATACATTATTTCTAGTATAAAGTAATAGATATTGAATAATAAAAATTATTTTGAAAAATCTAAAGCAGAAAAATGTTTGTTAATATAATATACATAATGTGTATATAATAAATTGTATAGGTGATCCTACATATATCATAATATGTATACAAATTTTAACTCAAAAAGGTTTGAATTTAAAAAGTAACTGATACAATTGGAATATAAATAAGTCAAATTAGACGGTCTGAGGAAAAGTATTCAATTTCTTTCTACATATTAACTATCGGTAATACATTATAAATATTGCATATTGAGTACATAACAAAAATCAAGTTTTGTAACACTGAAAAAATACCGAAGTGGCAAATTTATAAGAATAATAAGCTATAAATTGTATTAAAACTTAAGTTTGATTCACCGTGGATCAAACCAATTCACATACAACACATTCTTCAAAAAATAGTAGAATTATTATTAAAACATAGTTATTGAGAAATTATTTCAAATAACAATAAAATAGTTATTTACCAACTCGAAATGATTAGTACCAATCTAGTATGAATACCTATATAAAACTGTATACAAACTAAAAATCAATCCATGAAGCACACTCTAAATTTATCATCTTTAGCAATTCACTGAGTACGGTAAAAACTTAAAAATCTGCAAAACAAATTCAACCGAATCGATATTAAAATGCTGAACAATCTCAACAAAGCTTCCGATTTGGGTAAACATATCATCATCATGTAAATATCTGAACACTCGGGAATAAAAGGCAATGAAATAACGGACGAAAAATTCTCTATATAGCCATTAGCAATAATACGATACATGTCTGATAAACCAAATGTCATAATATGATGACTCGAAAAAGTTGATAAATGAATAAACTAAAAATAAATGGTAAATAATTTGGAACATACAAAACACTAAATTAAATGAGATTAAAAGAGATATCTACTGTTGGACAAACCCAAAGTTCAACCGGAAAGAAGATATTGTTCTTAACAGATTTCGGATTGGACACACCAGAATCACTCACAGTTACCTGATTGGAGTCCCTATTTGTCAAGCCTGTCAAACTGCGTTAACCGTCAAACACCTAATGGCCGACTCTTTAATGTACGACCGAGAACGGGTTGAGATCAGGATATCCTACAACCTAGACACTACACTCGGACCCAATAATGAAAAAAGCCTAGATAATATAATCAATTTTACGAAACAAACAAAATTGTTCAATCTTATATAAAAAAATAAATATGTAATAACTAATAATATTATATACCTAACTTATATTTGTATTTAACCACACCAATTCGTAACCTGGTTGTTACTAATCGCCCTTGTTGTCAATGTTATTTTTAAAATATCAATAAAAAAAAAATTAAAAATGATCATACATTTATCAAAGCCAAATGTAAAGTAATTACTTATTATTACCCTCAGGTTGTTCAGATATGTTTTTGTGATAAGTGATAACTCACGTATTTATAATAACACACTCATAACTCAGAAGTCTATTATGACTTAGCTTATACAACAGCTATTAATAAATGATTATTTAAACACTGCTATAACAGATTGATGCTTAATTTAAAATTCTTAATACATTTAAAAAAAAATCTGTTTAGCGCGTTGATAATAATACAACTAGTAATTTAATTAAAATGTAATAATCGTTATAACAAATTCGTTTCAATTATTTTAAATTTTATTGTAATCATACTTAGTATATAAAATAATCATAAAAAAGTATCGTAACTGATGAAAAAATTAAAAATTAAACTCAGTTTTATTTTTTTAATAAATGCCTCGTGAAATATGCATTTGTATTTCATATTAATATAATGGAGAGGGTGAGAAGGTAAAACTATTTGTTAGTCTGGACATTAATTTTAAGTTTTAATATCTTTACACCCTCCGCTCTGAAACTTTGTAGATATTGCTAGTTAACTATATGTTCAAAATTGGATTGTGATACCCTAAATGTTCCATAAATATAATCTATACTTTATTGTAATATGCACTCAAAATTAGATGTTTCTATTTAGAAAATGAAAGTTGGTATTGCCACTGGACATTATTATACTACACCAATTATTAAGTTTTGTAAGTATTAAACAAATGTACTGAGCACAAAACTTTGAATATGAAACATTGGTTATTCCAAAACTTAAATATTAAACATCACAAAACCATTTAAAGACAGTATCTTTGAAAAAGTATTTTTATTTTTTTAATGCCAATTATAAATATATGCATACAATATATTATATAAATATTACCCTACCATTTGAGAGAGGAAATAATAAATTAACAATAGTCCCCACCTACATTATTTTTTCATTTAAGAAAATCAGATTAATACCAGTGAAAATAAAATTTGACATGTAAAAATAAATGATTACTTTACTCATACTCTTAGTCATCGAGCATGGTCTGTGGTGGAGTAAATGAGTTACAACAAATAGAACAAACGTTAAAAAAAATATAAAATGTAAGATAAAAAAAATAATATTAATTCCTATTCAAATTTAATCGTCTAACTATATAACTATGACTATAGATTGTAAGTTATCTATTAAGCAATTAAACATTATTCTTTTCATTGCATAAATAACTTAGTTTTTTATTTAAATTATGAAAACTATTTCTTTAAGATACCTGCTTTAATGGAATAGGATTAAACATAGTTGGAACATTATGTAAATATTTGTAATTATGACAATTAGAACTAACATCATAATTATATGAATGTATTTTTATTTCATTGACTAGCTGATACCACGAAGATCGTTGCCCTAAAAAATAACAACTCTTAAAAAAATTGTGATTGTTCAACTCCTTTTGGGTGTAACTCGCTGCAGTAAGTGCAACTCAGCTACCCTGGTAGGCAATGTGCGAAAATTAAATTTGACGCACGCTTGCTGTACATGATCTGCCCAATTAACCAATGGAAATCAATATACAAAACAAAAAATACTAATTTTTACTAATTATTTGTCTTATAACCAATAGCATCCACATATAAACAAAAATTTCCATCATAAATCTACGAAATGTTTACGGTTTACCGAAACCTTTTTTATTTGTCCACTAAAATGTCATGCACTCTATAATTTTACGTGTGTCAACTTGTTTATTTGTAATTTTATATGACTCGTATAATATGGAAAATTGATTGTACAGAGAGATCTGGAAGTATGCATTAAATTCTATACAATTTTGTGTGGAGGTTTCTAGTTTTTATTCCTTTATACTTAAACATATTTGCAAATTAGATTTTTTTGAACTTCTAAAGATCTTACTGAATTATATGCACAACCCACCAACTATTGAACCATACTGTAAAATAGATTTGCCCAATGCTTGATAAATTGTGCTCGCCATTTCAATAGATAAGGTTTTGTATTTAACTTGTACATCTTAAAGACTACAGATGTTAAACCCATAACTAATAACTAAATCATATGAATATGCACATTTCACCGTTGATAACAATCTATAATTATTAAATCTAAATATTTAACTATATTTAGATACTCTTACTTTGTAATTATGACAATTAGAACTAACATCATTATATGAATGTATTTTTATTTCATTGACTAACTGATAACACGAACTTCGTTGCTCTAAAAAATGAAAACTCTTGAAAAAATTGCGATTGTTCAACTCCTTTTGGGTGTAACTCACTGCAGTAAATGCAACTCAGCTACCCTGGTAGGCAATGTGCGAAAATTAAATTTGACGCACGCTTGCTGTACATGATCTGCCCAATTAACCAATGGAAATCAATATACAAAACAAAAAATACTAATTTTTACTAATTATTTGTCTTATAACCAATAGCATCCACATATAAACAAAAATTTCCATCATAAATCTCAAAATCTCTGTTTGAGCAACTCTCCGGGATGGACCTATCGGTTCCAATTGTGAATCTAAACCATCCAGGAAACCACTCAAACAGATAAAAAAAAGTTAGTTCAGTGAAATACAAACAAACATTCATTTTTATACATATATACCTATTGGCATAATGGTTACATATCTGATTGTATAACCGACAAAAAAAGTTTTATTTATATTCAACGTCAGTTTTTTACCATTAAACCAATTATATATTTAATTAGATTTCTGCTTTTTTTCCTAAAATTTTCCATCATTTTCGTTACAATTAAATACATCCATTTTATATTCAACAGAATTGCTGCTAATACCTATATACGTACCCGTTGTCATAAAACTATTAACTGAAAAGAGCATGATTACAATCAGATTAGGTAAGTATACTATGATAGATTAGAATTTTCAAAAAGTGTCTTTATTTTTTGTATTTATTTTTTTTATACATTTTAAAGTTAAGTTTTCTTATTATTACTGGATTGTTTATTTTATTTTTATTAATTTATGTAGAAATGAAAGATTTAGATATTTTTAGTTTTTTTTTTAATTAAATTACAACAAAAGGAATCTCTTTGGATTAGACCTTTTTAAGACCAAAATCTCAGAAATGAGTTTCGAATAGATTCTAGTGTGTGTATAAAGTAATTGTGTGAGGGGAATAAATGAGAGTGCCATACTGAATTAGTGTAATTAAATGATATTATGACAACAATATTTAATATTTAATTAAATCATAATTATATTAAAAATGTAAAAACCTATTCTTAACCTTATGGCGCTTATTTAGATTAACAATCAAATGATTTAGAAGATAATAACTTTACAGCTGTTAAATACTTCAAAGTTATAAATAATTCATAAAATATATTCCGTTCAAATTATAATTTATTATTTTTTTAGGCGATAAAAAAATTTCTATTTGTATAAAAAAAAATTATTATATATTATGCATCTCAAGTAACTGTTAATTTTCAAAATGAGGCATGATGTTTCAAAATATGTCAAGAATATCATAAATATATAAGTAACTAGAAGAAGCAAGTTTCTATAATCTATAATAAGTTGTTAAATGAAGTTTTAGTTTACACATAACGACATAACATAATATAATATAGGTAAAAAAATATATATCTTCTATACACTATGATATCATATAATTCAAATCATACATTAATTAAACTCAGCTACTCAAAAAATGTTTAGTCAAATAGTTGTTTTCTATAACCATGAAATATAAGAGAATAGATTACCTAATATAAATAAATATTTTTAAGGTATCGTTTGTGAATGTAAGTTTAATAAACAAATACATTAAGATGTGAGTACTATTAAAGTGCGAGCAAGTTTACCTACCTTACATATTTATAATCCAACTACAACTATACTCGTATGTCAATGGTTTATTGACCTACACGATAAAACGTTATTTATCTATGGTTGGAAATTAGGAATGTATATATTATTATAATATTGAACATTCAAACGACGTGAATCCAATGCACGCAATGCGTATATAATATAATATAATAAATTGATACAATTAACATTTTGTCGAGGGAGCTTTGCGAAGACAATACAATTATATCCCCATCGCCACTATGTTTTTTATTTTAACATTACATAATTAATTAGGAATTTAACAGTGAGATAGCGAAACCATAATAAAATGTAATGGATAATCCGATAATATATTATTTACGCGCGATGCATTAGGTAGTGCGTGTGTGTGTGTACTTCGGTCATAAACAAACAAAATCCATTTGTTTATGACTTATTTAACACACTTTGAGAAGTTTTGTCATTAAGTAAAATTTCCAAGGAAAAACGGACTTGCATAATATGGTGACTAATTCAATCAACTAGTACTTATATTATATTTCTCACGGTGATATTTTTTTTTATTGATGTGTTATTTTGGCTAGTGAGTCACCCCGTATTTTCGATAAACCGGCTTTGGACGTTTCGTTATCATTACATAGCTGGTATTATTATGTAGTATATATACTATAAAGGTACTTCATCGGTAAGATGTGTCATTAAAATCCCATAATAAAGTTTATAACTTTGAGTTTATCACGCGTTCAATCGAATGCAATTACTGAAAATTGTTTGAAAATGAAATCTATATAATATTATACATATTATAAAATATAAGGGTATTTTAAAACTCCGGTAAGTACAATTATATGTAGGTATATGGCTATGTGAATGTTAAAACTCAACATTGATTTCGAACCTAAATTTTCCGAATTTCGTTCATGTACGTACGTATATCTTATTCAACAGGAATGATCTATATTCTATGAACAACTTAAATCAATTCGTATAAAAAAAAATGTAAATATTTGTTTTAAAACAACAACCGTGTGTCTATTTTAAAAAATTATTATTTCCTTGTTCAGTGAAAATTATCACGGTGACAACATATTTTACATACGTATATGGCCATTCCCGTACTTACTGTGCTTATGCAAGTGGTAAAGAATGGGAAAAATCACCTATCCCGCTCTGGCACTAAATCGCCGGATCTTTATTGTAATTTACTTTATTCTGTATTAATCTAATAAATATAATGTGTGCTTATGTGAAAATGCATTTTGTCATCGGCATATTGTATACGTTATAATGAGATTTAAGGATAAGTCCGTAGTTTTCAAGAATATTATACACCTATATTTACCTATCTTGTTCGTATAGGTACTCAGATTACAGAGTAATTTATGAATTTAAATTGTACAACCAGCAGCATTAGGTTTAAATTGCCTAATTATATTCAACGCGTTTATAATGTACAAACTAAAATTCATAGTCACCTTAGGTTGAATTTTTTGTGGTATGGGGGGGGGGGACTTACATTATCTTAAATTAAGTGGCTCGTACTACCATTACATGATCCACGTACGTTGATAATAAAACTCCATTCGGGTTCTAACTTTCTAAGCCCTTAAAAGCCACCCTTCCCACTGCTGTCTGTTTATGCTAAAACTGCAAATACAGAGAAATAACACGCGATAAATGTAGACAGATAACCGGTATATTATTAAATATAGTAAATATACGAAATTATAATTTTAATTCATTGAATGATATAATAAAGCAACAACTCATATAAAGGTACTCCATGTATAGATAAAAATTATGTTTACACAATCTATTTTATTAAACCGACTATGATTATTATAATCAATAGGTAACTTAAACCTTGACAATAAAATCCACAAAAGACACAGCGGACGTCGAACACTGTAAGTTTGGGCATAGTCATAAATATAATAAGCCATAAGGTAATCACGGAGATTTGTACGTAGCGTAATGGGATTTGAAAAAAGCTCAAATGCATGTATTATACAGACATTTCGGTTACATAATATACAGTATATTATACACATTACGTATAGGTATGTTGTATCTGTGATAGTAACAAATGATAAGTCAAGTGTTATCACTAATAAGGTATTATTATAATGTGAACACAACTTGTATGTCATACCTTGTCTAATAAAATAAAATAATAAGTATTAATTATTCAGTGTTCTAAATAATAATATACCTATATACAACATGAATAATAACAGTATCTCGATGAAACTCAAATATCGAAGTTGCGATCCTATAATATAGTCATAATATATGCGTAATTTGGAAACATATCAATAATAAATAATAATAAATGTGTGTTTATGTATAAGATTATATTTATATATAGAGAGAGTATAGACACGTAGTAGATACGAGTATACTAGACACTAGTACCTTCGGTGCAACTGTCTAGTATTTAAGATTTCCTAGAGCACTAGAACACAACACGACCGACATAAACCCGGCTTTATAACTCATCACTGGTAAATGGTAGATTATTAAATTCAAAAACCAAGCCGTGTCGGTACAATATACATAGTTATGTTCGACAGTAGAAAACCAAGTTGACTGCACTCTACGACTATTATAATTTCAATGACTATCAGGGGACAAAATTGTACCATGGAAACATGGTACCTACGTGTGACGATAAATCGACCGTGGTTGTATACACTGTATAATAAACAGCTTAATCAGATAATGTTATTAAGACGATGTGTATAAAATCTGAAAACGCTACTAACGTACGTAAACACAAAATCCAAATCTGACGATGCATGCGACGTAGACACCTATGTGGCGGCGTACATGGATATCACTGTGGCATGGAGACGCGGTTGCACGAAAACTACCGTTTAACTACGTTTAATATTATACGTCTCTACACCGCAACTCTTTGCGGTTTGCTATAATAATATAGGTACTTTATGAACACACATAATTGCACGCTGCATTTATAGTGTGCATACTATGTACAACCACCGGCTGGTTATTGATTCTGGCATCCAATAGGTCATTGCATTTTTATTGCGTGCGTATACCAGAGCGATCAATGCACGTAAGACGCGCACAAACACACACACACACACACACACACACACACACACACACACACACACACACACACACACACACACACACACACACACACACGCACGCACACACACACACACACACACACACACACACAAACTGACTACAGTCGCCGTCTTATCACGAGAACACATGCACTCGTCGAGTTTTGTTCGTGAATGTGTGTGTAAATTTCCCAGATTGCACCCACGCCTGTTTGTGCGTGAGGCACCCTATAGCTGCTATATACGTCTTGCCGCATATTATATACATATATATAATATACAAGAGGGTCGATGCAAGTTTGCTCATCACACGTAATCGCACTGTATAAAATGTTTTAACACAGTTACACACAAACGTACATAATAATTATAATAACAATAAAAATATAATACGACGTATACATTAGCCCGTCCGAATTCGCGTGTGATGCGTGTGTGCACGTGTTTGTGCGTATAATATAAAATACGGTTCTGGTTATAAAACGATTACTCTGGAGACGCCGCGGACGTCTGCAGAGGTGCTATTAAAGTAAATATATGTACATGCACTATTAACGTATTTTCTGTGTTTGTGTATGTATAGTTATATAGACATTTACTCGTAGCAAATGTACACTATACATGTACAATATATATGATACGGTATACTCGGTATGCTCGGTATATAGTGTTATAAACGCTGATAGCCGTCGGCCGGTGATGGCGTGGCGTCGTCTGTCTGCGCGGGGCTGAGGGTCGTCCGCCGACGGGTGCAGACGGTAATCGTTGCGATGCGTAAGTGGGTGCGTGACACGACTGACCTCGCGTAACGACCATCGTCGGCCCAGACGGACACTGACCTGCGTAACCGGAGAACTACCCTTACAGAGAAAAAGCGAAATGCTTTAGTCGCCGCCGCCCCCTCCCCTCGTCGACACACGCGCGCACACACACACACACACACACACACACACACACACACACACACACACACACACATATTAAAGGCGCGTTTAAATTTTACGACTTTTACGTTTTCCTTTTGTTTATTACGTTATTACTTATTATTATTACTACAGTAGTGTACACGCGCGTCTTGTCCTGCATACGCGCTTATGGAAAATAAAACGATATTATATTATATTATAGACGCATATATTATGTACACGCCATTTCCACAAACCAAGTATAATACATAAGATATATTATATAATTGCTCAGATAATTGGAAGGTTTTTTTTAGGACGGAGTAAAGGTTAAAGTGTTGAAACACATATCATAGCCGGATATACCAACACCTAACACATTATTAGCACTTCGTGATATAACTCAATATTGTGAATTTACAATATCATGTCACTTATAAGGTGTCATGCATATACAATTTCAAATTATATTTTTGGCTACTGTGTCTTCTTTATTAGGTATATGTATAATATAATATACACGTACTCTGCTAGGTGTATTAATCAAATGAAGTCGTAAAAATCTATACGTGTTAAATGTTTATACAATCCATCATAGTTCATAATTTATTATAAGATTAAAAAAGCCGGACATGTGGTTGTCGCTCTACCGTACAATAGGTTACAAGTGGGTCACTACAATGGATGGTGTTAAATTTGAATTCAATGATATAATGTGAATTTCTAACTCAACATTTGCACATTTTCGTGATTTTTACGTATATTTTGCCAAAATTTAAATTTTAATCGCTTATAAAAAAATTGCCACTGTGGATTTTTAATATTTTCAATTTTCATTGTAACAATATATTTGAAGCCTTGTATTAAATTGCCAAGCTTATTTGCCCAACAAATAAAATTGAATAGACATTCATTAAAAAAAATAACTAAAGACATTGGAAACTAAATAAGTCCGTAAACAGTTCAAACAAATCAAAATATTTTGAAAATTGTATCGTGTATAGAATGTTAATATAAACATTAAGTGAAAATTACATGTATCTACAGTCATTTGTTTTTTGATTTTAAGCACAAATTCTCGTTTATCCTTAATTTTTCTTTTGTTTTTCCCTGCGCTTTTGAAAACTATTGGGAATTTTAAATTTTGACCTCTGAAATGCACCAACTAGATTCACTTTTCCATCGAACAAGATACTGTTGAAGAAAATCGAAACAGTTTTACTGCCCAAAATGGTGATGACGGACACAAAAAAAAATAACAATAATAATTGAAGAAGTTAAACAGTCAAAGACAAAGTTTACAGTTTAATATTAATTAAGAGAATATTAAAGCAACTATTAGTATAAAAACATTGACATAGATACTTATATTAATAAATAAGTTTGTAAGTATACGCTTAACAACCGCTTATAATATTTTATAAAAATATATTGTTGTAATACTTAGTTTTCTAACAATAAGTACAATAGTACATGTTACATTACAGTATAAGCAAAACGCAATTGTACTGTGTAATTTGAGATATATTGTACCTACCTAAAGTCATTTTAAACTGAAAAGTAGCACGGAATGTATTATTAAATTATTTACGTTTTTAATGGTCAAAAGTTTTAAAATAAATTAAAAGCCTTCACTGATTAAATAAAAATAAAAATAATATTTATTAACATTTTTCTTCATATATTATTATATTATGTATATTGCATACTATTATATGGGTACCTAATAATATACATGTGTCCCGGATTGAAGTAACCGGCCGGCGTCATATGATAGGTCTACTTATTTTATTTTTTAATTACGGGCAAGTTAACTTTTTTTAAAACAAAACTGAACCTACCACAAATTTGCTAGTTAGGTTAGCTTATCGCTAGGACATAATATTGTACAGCATATAATATCACACTGAAGTGACCCCTGGGTGGGTTCTTCTTATCAACTAATTCATGCTAACCTACACTGTCATTTCATACTCTTAATGTAAAAAAAAAAAAATCGTTTACAGACTGTGAATATCCTATAAATATAATATATAATATATTACAAAATGTCAGATTATATCTATATGTTTCGTTAAATAAATTATTCATTCTCACATTATAACACAATTTATAATTAGTAATTTCATCGAATACGTAGTTTTGAAAGTTCAAAAATAGATAAGTACATACTTTTAATTTTAGAAATTTTTATCAGTAATTTCTCTATTATTTATTAGTGATTAATTGAAAGTTGAACAGACAAAGTATACATTTTATAAGTTATATAATTTTATCGGAGACAGTAAACTAACCTAACCTAACCTAACCTACAGTATATTTATATATAAGTACCTATAATCTCAAATTATGTTTTGCTCAAAAATGTCGTTCATTTTTAATTTAAGATGTTATAGGTAGTATCTAGTATATTCATCAAAAATAAATGTTTGCAGATTAAAATAATTATTCAAAAGAGGTAACCAAATATTTCTCAGGAATGAAATAAATGTATGATTTACACTTTACATATTAAAATAAGAAGCAATACTTACTCCTGGATTATTTTCCCTAACCTAAATATTTTAAAATTTGTTGTAAGTTAATTTAATTAAAATAATTATATTAAGGTCATCATTTAAATATTTGTTTATGCACTTATTAACAATTTTAGTCAAATTTAATAGTGAAAAAAATGATATGGAACACGCGAACACACTTTTTATTTCTATTTAAGTATGTAACCGGTTTTAAATAGAATTTGAATACTTTCAAACATTTCTAATAATCTAAAATTATATGCAACGAGTAAAAAGAAAATAAGAATGTGTAATTAAACTTTTAAGTAGGTACACCTAATATATAATTATTACTTTATTATTGGAAACAAAATATTTAAATTATTACTACATAATAAAGGTAGTAATAGTACATGTATTATATATGTTGTAATTGCTATACAATTAAAAATAATAGTTTATAATACATAATATATCTTATGTTAATAGTTTATAAGTTAAAATATTCCACGAAGACCACAGCAGGACTTCTGTCAATATATTTTTATTGTTAAATTTATTATACTTGAATCAACCAAATTTAGATTTTTTAAATTAATTTAATAACGTGTAGGTGTTTGCCTAAGGGAAGACCTTAAGAGAATATTATTAAAGCGAAATAGAGACGTGGGGGTAAAATACTTTTTAGTTTGATCAAAAAGTTGAATATTCCTGGTTGAAATTATTAAACGAGAGCAAATTAAGTTTGTATAACATTTTTTATTAAACTACTTTTATGTCATAATCATTGCAATTTAACCGGCATTGTTTCATGGAGTTTCTACTGTGAAATAAGAACGAATCGGTCTAATTAAAATAAAATTTATTCACTCAGTATTTCGTAGAACGTCAAAACATTTAATTACCAGTTATTAAAGAAATAACTAGGTATATATCACCATGTTCCAAATGAAACACGTCAAACCGCCAATTTATATGTTTAGGTTAAAACTTCATAACGAAAGAGACGTGCTTATATCAAAGTTGATGCATAAACGCATTTAATTAAAAGTTGAACAGTGGTATAATAAATTTATTCAGCATTGATATCAATACATAAATGAATGGCACATTAAAATTATGTACCTGTGTATAATATATTATTACATTAAACTGCATTATACAACAACACTACTATACGAACAAAAGCGAACTGTATACAGTGAAATTATAGATGTGCTCTGAAATAAAACATCATGGCTAAAACAATTTCAAGTTTAACATAAAATAAACATGCAAATTTTACACATGCCACAATAAATCAAAAAAATATAACATTTTTCTATGATCCGTTCAGAATAATATTATGTTTTTATATTGATTATTTTATTGGACATATTGTATAAAAACTGGTCATTAAAAACACTAATGGGTACACACAATATTATTATATTTATTCAAAATGGAGGCATGTACTTATAGTTTCACCATTTTCAACTATAAGTTTTCTAATTAGCTTTTTGGAAAATTATACTCGATATATTAAAGAGTTGTATTTAATTACAATTTATTTAAATATATATTGGTATGTTTATAATATAATATTGGCTAGTAAGTCACGAAAAATGTGTTATCTAACGGCGCAAAAAAATTGTCTATGAACGAGTATGTTGTAGCCTTCAATAAGAGTTTCTCAAATTGAGCTATCTTCAATATATTGAAAGAGACGTTGTCAATTTATTAAATAATGACAATGCAGTGATAATACATAATTCAAATTTAAAAGACAGAAAATTTATTGACTATAATATAACTATTTATAAACACTTATATTAATGTAAATTTATATACATTATAAGCCATTTACAAATATTGAAATATACAAACTTAGTTGAAAGGTGTGGGTGGAGTTTTTACATAAAATAACAAAGACAAAATATGTGTGCTACAGCCTCCTAGAAATGTGATCCTAGTTCTAGACCTTTATCTCTCCCACAACCACGAACAAAACACTACAATAGAAAACCAAATTGATGACAAAAATAATCATGATATTTGAAATTTGAATACTGTTAAACTGATGGACGAAAATTATAAAAACATCGAAAAATATAATATAAATTATATATATTATCTTTACTGTGCTGGTATCGGTAAAATTCAACTGGACGAAATATATACCTCTATTACTACAGTACTACCGAGACAATAGAATTCTACCGCTACCACTGCACCTTTTTCATGGGAGTAACACATAAACAGTTCTGTCCCAAATTTGGAATTATATTTAGTGTTGAATTCCGTTAGATAATACGCCTAATTGATTCCGATACAACAGTTGATTTTCCTATTGTTACTTATCCACGACATTCATTACTAACAGTATGAAATAACTTAATAATATAGCGTACAAGATGAGATGATTATTTTCATAAAAATATAAATCTGTGGTTTGGTCGATCGTCAATACTTGATTGCGATATTTGCCAATACTAATAAGACGTAATAATGAATACATAGTAAGAAAAATTCAATGCAATAAAATATATTAATTGTATGTTAGTTAGTAAATTATAATCACATTAATTTTTTAGTATTCCATATTGTACCTAATTGTTTGACATATAATGTGTGCTTTTAGAATTTTTTTTTTGTTTTTATTATGTTATTTTTCGGACAAAAATAGGTCTACATTTGTGTCTATGAGTTTTAACTGTAATACCTACGTCTTTTTCGTTTTATGTATTAACTATATTGCATACAATTATCATGTTAGTAAATTATTATAGCTGTGTCAAACACGCATAAACCATAATACCATGATCTAAAAATATTTATTTATTGAAATCACTTAAAAATTCAAAATTAAATTTAACATGGTTATATAAAATATCAATGTTGAGTGGTCAGGTATCCCCTTGAACACCCCCCACCAAATCCACTACCTTCGTAAAGACGACGCATAAAGGATTCATATATGCATTGTTAAGTATAACAATTATTTGGTGTATTATATTTGTAAGACTCATAATACAGTGCTTGAACCCGATATTGGATACCGATTTTGAATACCGGATAAAACCGTTAAAAACCGAAACCGATACCGAAATCGGAAAAAAAATATTTTCTGTTTCAAGTCCAGCTCATAAATATGAACATATTTTTGTATTTCAAACTATATGAAAACAGTTATTTATTTTATTCTCATCACTAATTGAAGCTGTTATTTTGAATATCTCAAACACAATTAAAATATTTATAATTGTACTCATGTATATTACAATAATTTACAAATAAATATAGTACCTATGTACCTACCTATTATACGACAAGTACACAATATTACAATAATATGAAATTTATAATTAGTCATTACTTTTACATTTCTAATATATTTAGAATTAATTTAATCTATTTTTTCTTTATATAGATACAATTACAATCAATCATTATTATGGTTAAAATTAATAATAATACCAGGAGCAAATTAGATCAGATAAAAAGTAATATTTTCTTATAAGAAAATATCTGATTTAATCATTTTAAAAAGTTAATAAGTTAATAAAAAGTTAATAAGTTAAAACTTAATAAATCTCATTAACAATGACTAACAATTCACATGTCGATAACTTGGTGTCAAGTGCTCATATTGTGTCGACGCATTCCGGGAACAAACACTTATAGACTTAAATATTGGTGATGACTAGTGTCCTGAATCGTGGTAGGTACTCAACATTTCGATTTCATTTCATTAATTCGATATCGTTTAGTCATAGAAATGATCATCAATAAATATATAACAAATAAAAATATGATAATCAATAGTGTTATCTTCATTGAATTTTTACTTGTAATATTATTTAAATTTTAGGTGATTGTAAAATTATTTTACCCCTATAATAATTAAATTAAGGAAAAACTATTCAAAGTTGACATTGGTTTCCTAATTTTAACAAATTTTTGCTAATATCATTCAGTATTATAATTTATTAATTTCTAATCAATCAGTTAAACGTTTCAACAAATGCAAAAAAAATATGTTTTAAGGCTTTTAAATTTTAATAATAATCCATTGCAACGTATGATAAGATTTTGTAAACGGTAAAAAATTCTATTGTTTCCATAATATATTTTAAAAATGCAGCTTATAATATTTTAAATATAAGGATAACGTAATTTAGTTAAATTATTTTTTTTAAATTTTAAAAACCTTAGTTAAATAATGCTTAAATAGTAGTATGGTTCTGCCCCACCGCATAATTATATGATTATTTCCCCGTGGATTTACCCATTGTGATACCTCCTGAGATAATAAATATATTATAAATCTGTTTTTTTTTTTAATAGACTTACCTCAAGGACTATAAATATTTTGTTTTTAATTTAATTTAATTTTTTGGGAAAATAAATGAATATTTTTTTATTTTTGAAACAATTGAAGATAGCCATTTTATAGAGTTTAATTTTCTGAAAATGTTGACCTTTCAACATTTTATTTTTTTATATGATTTTAAATAATTTTTTTATTTTATAGGTAAAACTGCAAAAAACCGGTTTTGGCCAGGCGGCGAGTTCCCCTCTACGGCTATGGGTATATCCCCCTGAGACACTCTGTATATTAATAAAAATTGTATATTTTATAGTTTCGAATAATATGGAATAATAAGAATAGCCAATTTTGACGATGACATTTTTTTTCACATATCATATATTATAATAAACATGTTATTTTATCACACATCACACATGTTTAAATAGTTTTGGAAAAATGATATGAACATAAATATATACTCAAAATTTAAATTTAAAAGTTAAAATTGTCTTATAAGATAGATAATAGTATGGTAGTACTTAAAATACCAAAATATACCAAAATTTTAAGTTTACCCAGTACACATTCAATCTTTTTAAATAGGATGGAGTTCGTTTCTTTAATACAACTATACCAACTATGCAATATTAAAAATATTACCTATACCTATTAACTTTAAATTTGTCAGACAGAAAAATTCATGTAATTTATACATAGAGAAAATTATATTATTTGTACGGATAAAATAAATTATTATTCATGCAAACGTAATAAAAATCGATATGACGAATTATTTACAATTGAATTTACGGTTGATGAGATTAACCTAATATATACACCAATATAATATTATTAGCGTATACATTATAGATCCTTATAGGTGCTGTGCGTTAACTGTTTAAAAATAAAAGGTAATAACAATATTATCTCGTGACGTGCATATTTATTCTTCGCGAAATGTGTTCAAACAGAAACAAAAATCGAAAAACGAAAAAAAGAAAATCGACATCTGCGTATAAAATATAACAAGTTAGGAAAGCTCGCGCTTTGCGAACGTGTTAAATTCCCGTTTTCTAAACGTATTTTAATACAACGCAATAAACTATAATTTTAAACTTAATATACAATTTCAAAAGAATGTTGGTAGGTATAAACTTAATATTTTGGTACCTATATTTTCTAATAATGGCTATATTTGTATTAATTACTCATATTTCGATGCATTTTAATACCGGCCACATGAGGTTACTTTGAAAAGAACCGTTATAAAAAATGATTTATTTATTCAACCATGGTACCGAAATATTTATATTAATAAGCTCTGAAATTTCTAGTTTTCGATTTGAATTATGAATACTAATATTAAAATGGAATAATAATTAATACCAATAGTCGTAAGTATGTAGGCACCGTTAACCATAACGCGGACGGACGGACACAATGGGAATATTATATTATAAGGTGTTCTATAATCGGATGGTTAGAAACCTGAAATACTGTACGTCCAACTTATGCGTACCCAACTATTAATCCTAGCATACTGAATTTGTTTTCGTTTTTTGAAAAATTACATCGAAACCTTTGTAAAATATTTTGATCGAGGCAGCCGCGTTAACTGCCGCTAAACCGCGATGCCGACCGCCCGGGTGCTTGCGTACCTACTGAACGATATGATATAATATTGTGGGCACGTACGGTAACAATGATAATAATATTATTATATTAGGTAGGTACATCGAACGTGGTATAAAAAATACAGCCACGCGTATCCCATCGATCCGAAGAGTCTTTTTCGATCCGACCGACCGACGCTGACACGGTCGCGCGCGTCGGCGTACTTATATTATATTATTATTACAATATGCCTATAATAATTTATTATTAAATAAACAGACGCACACATAATATTTTGTACCTACATATTTTTTTCGTTCCACGTCATGCCGTCGCGGAGAATGCATGCTAATTATTGTGTGGCGCATACCAGTTTACCCGTTCAAGTCCTTTTAGGACGGTCACCTTTCACAAGTGACATTTAAACCTGCAGCACGCGGCGGCCAATGTACGGACGCTGTAGTTATAACATTATTATTATTATAATGGTGCACCGCGAGCTCGAGAGGGTTATACCCGCCTCTCCCGGCGGCGGCGGCGGCCGAGACGCATTCATTCGCGTCTTTATGTCGTCCTTATGAGGCCGAAACGACGAAAGAAATTAACAATCATTCCGCCGTATGGTATTATAATATTATTATATTATTATAGCTGTATAAGAGCACGCCGCCGCCGCCACGGGCTGTCCGACGAAAACACGTTGACAGCCGTCACGGCTAAAACGCTTTTCGATGATTTTTTTTCCCTTCCCCGTATAATTAACAATAATGTATACACCACGCATAATAATTTAAAATACGCGATTTTCATCTCGGCTGAACATATTTTAATTGATCACTCTTTGAATATAATATACTATACCTAGGTACATATAATATAGGTATACGTACACACATTGTATTGCGCACAGGGCACAGCATTTAGGAGCGTGGCTATGATATAAATGATTATCACAGGAAAAATAAAAAACCACAATAAAGCATAAACTTCATTCGATAATCAAGAAAATACCAGTATAGATCAGTGTTACAGTACAAAGTAAAAAGAAGAAAAATGGTTTTCTACAAAATTCATATTCATTTAAATCTCGTAATTTTGGTACTGGTCCGACATAAGATAATATGGTAACTCACGATTATACCTACCTATATACCTAGCGGTCCTATAAGTTTTGCACTTATATTTATTAATCATGACTCAAGAAATGAAAATCCCACCAAGAACCATGTCACGCATGATTAAAAAAGACTTGGTGCGTTTGTTAGCAGTTGACAGAAGCTTTACGTACAGTTAGACCGACAAGAGCAAAGAAGTTACTTCAGCGAAAAATGTTCACCAGACAAATACTCTCCATACAGTGGAAAAAATGTGTACCGTCAAAATTATAGAGAGTATGCTCATAGCTATCGAGATTAATACTAAAAATTTAAAGAGTAGAAAGGGGATATCATGCATCCTCGGGGATGGTTTGGTGAGAAGTATCATACGAGGGCGTTACTCACTACATTACTGTGAGCAGGGAGTGAAAACACGAATGATCAATTACCAAAGTGATATTTTAGAAAAGGTAGGTAGTGAAGCTTTTAAATAAACTTTGTTTGTAGGAATGCACTGAACCTTTCGGCTACCTTCAGCACACGAAGTAAAAACGACACAATGGTTACAGTAAATTTATCACTGCTCAAAATAGACTCTCGGGAAGTCCAGATCTCAACTCCTTGGACTACCGAAGTACCGACTGTAGAGGACTTTAGTGAAGACAGCGTGCTCTAATCCCATCGATTATCAGCTGCCTCAATACCGTTAGAAGTAGTGCGTGTAGCGATATAAGAGTGGCCAGATCGTTTGGAGAAGTGTGTAATGCGAAAAGTGAACATTTTGAATAGTTTTATTTTTTTCAGTTACTATGTTAATAAAGAATAAATATGACGTGATATATTTTTATATTGTTTATTAATTAATTTATATTTTTGTATTAAGGACAGAACTTATTGTAAGCTAAGTACACTATCTGCCGAATTTACGTTATTGTATATAATTCTATACGTTATTTGCTCAAACACAGACAACTAAAAATCGTTGGCACCTTACAGAAAATGACAAATGTAGAGTTATAACTCGATATTTAGGTTTGCTTAATACTATAGACAGGCGATTTAAGATGATCTGAAGGCGATCAATTCGTCTTTAGCAGGATATTATTATTATAAAAATTATGCGAAACACGCACTGTAGGAACTTTATGATATTGATATACTACATGAGAATATACTTATTGCCATATGGATACTTATGTTTATTTAGACATGTGGAAGAAAAATTGAAAGAACATTATTTTTAATTTAATTTCATACATTGAATTGATATCTAAAAGTTGATTTACACCTTAGACAGTGGATAGCATATTATTGAACAAAAGCACTAATCTACATAATATATAAGTAAAATGTATTCACTATGTATTCATATCATTGGATTACCTCCATTTCCAACTTCAAATGTAGGTATATATATTATAATATAGTAGCGGAAGGTAATGATTGCATGTGTAATACACGTATACAGGCATGCCGATGATGGTTAGAGAACAGTTTCTGGAACAAACAACTCGTAATTCCGATGGATTTAAAACGATTACGAAATATAGAACCTATATAGTTAATAAATCGAAATACCAAAATCTTTCGGAATTCTAACGCGAGTAAAGGTAGTAGAGGAGATCTATATTTTATTGAACATTCAAACCTGTTTTTAATCAAAAAATATTATTTATTATATATAGCGCAATCATTTTTTTGTTTTATTATAATATGGCAATGATTTACAACTCAATGTAGATTATTCTCCGAATTAGTTACCTATAGGTATACATATATTTTATCAGAACTCAAATTTCTACTCACTCTACGAATTATTCATTCCCATAATGTATATTTTACAGGCACCCAATTGATTCTCGCGGACGTCAAAATATAAAATCCATCATGAGTATACCTAATATTTAATTATATATTTTTATATAGGTATATTAAATGGTTCAATGTAGCTTGCGTTTGGGTGCGTTGTTAAATAACATAAGAAGTTGCAGTTCATAAACGAATTAACGATATTCTACCAAAATTATACCGTAGTATAATAATACAACCCACGTATTAAATGCGACTACATACCAAATTACATTTTTGTATAATTACGACTTTATGAGTTGGAAGTATAGTATTTAAAATTTTGTCCACATCAGCTTATGAACATATCGAAGAGCCAATAGAAAGAGAACGTAAATAAAACGAGTTTTTAATCATAAATCATTTCTGCGAGTATTACATTATTATAAATGTAAAATAAATTCATATTAAAGCCACTTAAAAGGGAAAGTACTTAACAGGGAAGGTGAAACAAAAATAATCCAACTTAAATAACCACGTAAACGATGAACATGTCGAACTATCGAGTACATGGTTTTTAACGGAAATCCATTAGAACATTAAGTAGGTACATATGCAGTTATTTTACTATTATTATATTAGATATTATGTATATGATCTACCAATAATTTATTGACCGTTCAATACAAATACTGGTTTTATTCAAATTAGAATTTAAAAAAAAAATTGCGTATAACATGAAGGAATGTAGGTATGTGTCATGTGTGTATCTTAATTTTTTTGTATTAGAAAGAAGACATGACAAACGAGTGCAGTCAACAGGTGTTGCATTTGAATAGGATCATAAATCGCAATCATTGAACTACATCGAAGGATAAGCCTCGTTATCATAGCCGTAGCGTGATGAATTTATATATAGGGGGCTACAGCCTACTATGTGTCTATGTTTCTGGTACAACCGTACAACCTCATATATTCTAAAAAAGTAACTAAAACAAATTTACAGGATGGGGGCTAAACAAAATTCCAGAGGGGCTATAGCCCCTTAGACCCCACCCCCCATTCTACGCGTATGTCAGTCATGTGTATAAGTAAATAAACTCATAAGTCATAAAGGATCGTCTGTCGTGCGGAAAAAGTTTTAACTATCAAGGTCAGACTATTAAAAAATTTTCTTTTCCTTCTCAACACGAATACAAGACAAAAATACAGTCGAGTCGCAATAACTCGAAGTCGTAGGGAGACAAAAAATCTCTTCGACATAATATTATATATTGTATTATTCGAGATACCCAACTCGAATTTGACCTGACCTAACCTCGAGAGGAATAAAATCCAAAAACGAGTTGATGAGTTTTTCGAGTTATCGCGACTCAACTGCGTTGCAATAATAGTACTATTGTTGACGGGATAATGGTATACCGTATACCTATAGCGGACTTACCTGGAGTGTTGGTCTGTTGTTCGGTGCCGTCGCGGCCGAACGGTGCTCTTTCCAGTTGTGACGTGACGACGGTTACCGCGCTGGTAGCGGCGGCCGAAGATGAGGAGGAGGCGGAGGATGAGGAGGAGGAGGAAAAAGAGGAGGAGGAGGAGGAGGATAACGACGACGACTGTGGTGACGACAAAGAGGAAGTAGAACGCAGGGAAGAGGACGAGGAGACGGCGGATTCGCGTGGTTCGGCGGCGGACATCGCGAGCGTTAAGGCTGCGGCGGCTACAACAACGACAATACGTATAGACCACGACCAATTGTATCGGTTACGTGTCTTCCACATACTTCCCACAAACGCTCAGGTCGGCGGCGACGTCGTTACACACGCGACTGGCGGCCAATAACAACTCATCGGGCGGCCGATAGCGTCCACGGCGGTAATTGCACCGGCATAGTGACTATGCGGCCAGGCTGCAGACGATTGTCGCCGCAGTCGCGGATTCAGCTGGTTGCGGACGCGGTTGTCTTTACCGTAATAAATCGTCGTAGTCGTCGTCGTCGCCGTCGTCTGGTGGCGCACGCTCGACGTTTGTGCGTCTGTTTTTTCGCTGTATTATTATTGTTGTTGTTGTTGTTGTTGTTGCTGTTGTTTTGTCGTGTGTACTACTATACGGTGTACCAGCTAATCGTCCAGCTGATGTGCTGGGTGGTAAACGGGTCGTCTGTCGCGGACAGTGATCGCGACATCGCCACCGACGCCGCTGCCGCCGCCGCCGCCGTCGTCGTCGTCGCCACCGCTGCCGCCGTGGCCGCCACCGGCGACGATTTTTTTTCCCCAATCACCGGTGTCGTGGTCGTTTAATACAACGACAATATAATATAATCGTACGACTAAAATATTATTACACGCTCGACGCGTTCGATGAACTACCTCGGTACACTTTTGTCGCGGTTATTATGATACAAATAGTAGTAGTGGCTGTAGTTGTAGTAGTAGCAATAGTAGTACTAGGTGTCGTAGTAGTAGTGTAGTAGTGTGGTAGTAGTAGTGGTAGAAGTAGTAGTAATAGTAGTAGTAGTAGTAGAAGTAGTATTGGCGGTAATATACTACTGTATTGTATAACTTTCGCTGGTAAACTAAATATGAAATATATTTAAAATATATATATTTTTTAAATATTTAAAAAAAAAAATTACGATCGGTGAAACAAAAACTATTCGCGGTCCGTCCGTAGAAAAAAAAAACGGAACAACAATAATATAAAATATTGTTATTAATCGTGTACGTCGCCCGCGTCGTCGGGGGGGAACTCACCCGGCAGATATCGTATGCGAACGCGTGTAAGACGTCCGACGGTCGGCGGACACTGTATAAAACACACGCGCGCACCGCAGCACACCAGTGTGCCGGCCGGTCGCTGCCGTCGCCGCCGCCGTAGTGTGGCCGGTGTGCCGCGCATGCGTAACCGGCGCGCACCACGTGTCCGACACCTATGCAGACAAGGTTCAATTCTCAGCGCTGCCGGTGGTCCCCCGGCCGGCCCGTGGGTTTCTCGTACGCGCCGAAGACGGCGGCGACTTCTTCTTCGACGGCACACGCCACCAACGCCGCCGCGTTTGTCGTATTTCACGTAGTCGCGCACCGGTCATTATATTATTATTATTATGTTTATCAACCATCGCCGTCGTTATAAAAGTCGTTACGCGTTAGAAAAACAGTTTTTTTTTTTTTTTGCTCTTTCCCCACTTGTTAGTTCTTATCATCGTCGTCGACGTTGCTGCGAAAAAACTCGTTTATATGTATGGCATAGGTACCTACTATGATGAGCTGGTACACGAGCCGAAAATGTCGTCTTGTACACCCCACTCACCTCAATCACCCCAAGTCACGAAAAAAAAAACCTACTGCATCGATATTTTTCGTTGGTGTACTTTAACACGCGACGCCAGAACTGGATAAAAAACTACCGGGGCCAAAATAATTGATCATTCATCAAACAGCAACCATAACCTAATTGATTGTCTTTACACAAGTCTTAAAACAAAATTGTATGGCTTAGAAACAGATCATGGGTACTTAGGTACCTACCCATCATATCGTTACATTTTCACATAAATAGTCAGGTGGGCGAGAGTTCATCAAAAAAAAACGCTATAACTTGTTTGAAAAAAACGATGTGACGATAATCCTGTAATCATGATTCAAGGAATGATAACCTAACCTAGATAATGGCCGTTTATGGTCAGCGTATATGACAATAGGATAAACGTGAAATAACTTTAACAACTGTACATTTTATATGCAATAATTTGAGGAAAAAATGTTTTTATCTTATAAATGAATGTTAAATGACGTACTGCATTCTTTCTTTATTTTTGAAGATTTAAAGATTTCTATACTGCTGTTGGCATATCTGGGCCCTCACCCCCAGAAATAATACTTTTGCCCACCCCCACTAAAATTCCATGGTGCAAGTGCAATCCCCCCCCCCCCGTAGGAAGAACACAATGCCACTATAGGAGGGTAATGGGTATAGGCATATACCGACGTTCGCAGAGTGAACATTTTGTTTTTCCAAAGCTAACACACTTGTGTTTGATATTGACCACCACCATCCTAATTTTATCACATGAACCAATTTCCTCCAATATGTATTTTCTCCTTTATACATAAAACCTTGGTTATATGTAAATATGATTTTGGACTCAAAAAAAATAAAAATAATTATTATGTACTTACCTATTTCAAATGTATTTCGTCATGCAACAAAACAAAACAAAACAAACGTGAAAATTGATAACGTTCAAGATAGAAAATATTTTTCAAGAACGGTTTGTATTGATTTAAAATTATTTGAAAAAAAGTTTCAGAAACTTAAATGCTACCGACATAAATATGCGATTAAATCGGGAAATAGAGTAAAATATGTGGAAATAGCCCTTAAAAATAGTTCATATTAACCTCATTATAACCAGTGTAATGAGACCAATAAACATAATAATACTTTTATTATGACCCGGTACCTATAACTTGCTCGTATATAAGGTATTATATAGGAACTTAGAAAAAATAATTTAGTCCCACTATTAATACGTACTTATATTTAATTATATATAGGTACTATATTATGTACTTATATTACAACATAGTGTATGATATGTGTATGAATACTTTTAAAATTATACGAGCGTAGTGCAAACTGTATACTATAATAATTAATATGCCGGATAATAAATAGTAAATTTCTGACTCATTATGATAAGGTATATAATAATATTATACCTATCTATTATCAGTGGTGTAATTGCGGGGGGCAAGGGTGCACTTGCCACCCCAGACATTTTTGTGGAGGGGCAAAGGTATCATTTTGTTTTAACTATTTAACAATATGGGTAACTATAACCAGTACCTGCTACCTACAGTTTGTTTCTAAACCATAAAATGAGTTTTAAGCCTAAACAGGAAGGGGGGGGGGTCAGAGTTTTGATTATGATGAATAATAAATAAATTTTTTTAATCTACCTATTTAATATTTTCACAAACTCTTTTTTAAGACTTTGCGTAGAAAAAAATGTACCCGATCGATTTAATGAACGGATAGGTTCATATTATATATGATTTACAATATATTATTACAGACGTATGTCACGAGTATTTCCACTTATTTTGGCACAATATGTCAAATATAATCGATAGGTTTACGTCATATATATATATGAAATAAAAGTACCCTTAGAAAGTACCTTATAGGTTATTTCTGGCTATTGGAGTATTGTCGTCATCCAATTAGTTTTGAAATCCTATTTGAATCATATACATATAAAATAGCCGATGCATTTTTTAATCAATTTAATATAGTTTAGTGCCTACTAAAAGCTACACAAAATAAAAAAATAAATATTATAGTACCTAGGTACTCAAGAACACGTATAGTACGGTGTACAATATGCATTCATGACTCATGATAGCCATAAGGCCTTTAAGGCGAGAGACGTTGGGCGCGACAGGACATTTCATCATTTCAGTGTTGTCGAATTTTTTATAGCCAACCATATACGCGTCGCCATACGATATTATAATATTCGATTTCAGTGCACGATAAACTACGCGTGTCGATTAATAATATATTTGCTTTCGCTCTGTATATACAAAGTTTATAATAAAAATAGCTAATTAAGCATTACTGGTTTTATTTTCTTAGTCTTATCGTTATTCGTTCGTGACATATTAACGCAGTGGTGACCAGATCTAACCAGATGTATAAGTCGATATATTATTATGTTACGTCTTAGTCTCTTATAGACGACGAAAATTTGCGGACGCGAATATTAGCATTCGTGCGCGACAGTTTTACATACTATATATGATAATTTAAATTTGGCATGAACTTAATAGTCAAGATTTTGTATAATATCATAAATATATATGGAAATTACTGATTATTAGTGATTTCATAGCATAGTACCTATAGTTAGTAGTTACACAAACAAATTTATTCCATGATCATAGCTAAAAAATATTTTAAAAAAACTGAAGTCAACTGCAAGATATAAAATGTTTTAAATATCTGGTAAATTGTTAACATTGAAATCGCTCGAATCGCTTTTTTTTGTTCGCTTGTTGAATGGATGTAATTTTCTGTCAAATAACTTATGAGTTATAGAATCGTTCAAGGATCTTATTTGAAAAATTTTTAAAATAATTGTACCTACTCTTATTCTGTACCCCACACCATACCATAATAATACAAATACATAATAGTACTCTGTAGTCTCTTTATACATTATATATATAAATACCACCGTCTTACAAACATACCTACAGCACAACAATATGTGTTTGGTAGAAACAATATTTTTTTATTTTATTTTTATTTACATAAAATATTTATTATTATTTTGACCTATAACAAACATAAAGATACCTATAAACATTAACTGTGTTTTTTCATTAGTTTTGTACAATATATAGGTATACATTTTTAAACGAGGTCTGAGCGTTTTTAAATTGAGATATTTTACACACAGCTTTAATTGATTAAAAATTAAAATATAAAACACCAATACAGAAATCGAGGTATCTCGGGGAAATCGGGTGTAAGTACCTACTACCTAGTACTACCTACATCGGTTTGTGAAATAATTCGACCAATATGGGCATCCACCTGTATCAGATTTGATATACACATATAGCACTAGGTATGTTTTTTAACGTGGTTCTAAATTTCTGATATCTCTAAGAAAAATAGAAATATCTCAAATATTTAGTTTTTGAGTAAATGTATAAGCTTCAAACATACAGACAGTAACCAACGGCAACTTTATCTACACTAATATAATATTATAAAGAGGAAAGATTTGATTGCTTGTTTGTATTGAATAGGCTCCGAAACTACTTAACCGGTTTAAATTAAATTCGGTACATAGATAGTTTAGATACTGAGAAAGGACATAGGCTACTTTTTAATACTAAAAAAGTGCTGTAAGGTGTCGAAATAGGAGATGGTATATATTATAAGGCCGTACCCGCACGGCGTTGCCATCAACGTCGGTGTCAGCGGTGACATGGAAGCGGAAGTTTGTTGCTCGTCAACTATGACAACTATTAAAAGACTTGTGATTGTTTAACTCATTTTGTGTGAAACTCGCTGCAGTAGGTGCAACTCAGCCACCCTGGTAGGCAATCCGACTACGTCGGATCGCGGACAACGATGATGAGCGGCTGTATGTGCAAAAATTCGATTTGATATGCATGCTTTTACCTGATCTGCCCGATTAACCTTTGGCAACCAATAGGAATAATAAATTCTTATTTCTACTAATTATTTTTCCTATAACCAATAGCAACGATTTAAAAACCAAAGTGTCCATCGTAAATCTCAAAATCCCTGTTTGATAGCACATCCCCGGGTTGAGAATCTAAACCATTCAAGTACCCCTCCTTTGACCTTTTTTCTATTTTTATTATTTATTTATTTATTTGGTTTCCATGGTAATTATGAAACATTCAATAATATTTAAATTGATGTAATCGATTAATATTCGATATTTACACGTTTATTTTAATTAATAATAACTAATTATTTATTAACTTAATCGGACTAATTTTTTGCCTTAAACCTTCTCTGTGATGTCCTCTTTAATTTAAAAAAAATTGCACGACGATTGAATAAGTAGTTTCGGAGATTAGCCCGGACAAAAAAAAGCGACTTAATTTTATAAAGTAGTATATATATAGATATAGATATATGCACACGACGCCGATAACAGTCGTACAATCTTAGTATATAATATATATACACACAATCGATTGTACGACTGTTAAATTGTAAATTAAATTTTTCCCCCACTCCAAATTTAAACGAAAATTGTGCATCCTTCTGGATGAAAAGGACTTTCATTCGTTGTGTCCGAGGGCAATAGTGTCACCTAAGTAGATACTGTCAACGAAATAAACAATCTGATTTTACAAAAAGTTCCTGACCAAATAAAAAACTACAAACCAATCGACACTGTCACAAACATCGATGACGCAGTGCATTATCCACAGGAATTTTTAAATTTACTGAATCCTTCTGGACTGCCACCACATGAATTGACGTTAAAAATCGGAATTCCAATCATGCTTTTGAGAAATTTAAGCCCTCCGAGTAATAGAACAAGACTGCTTATTAAAGAATTAAAGGAAAATTTAATTGTAGCGACCATTATTACCGGCTCAGCAGCTGGTCAGCTATTGCAAGGATACCTATGATCCCAACTGATCTGCCAATCCCGTTTAAATGGCTTCAATTTCCAGTAAAAATATCTTTCGCGTTGACTATTAACAAATCTCAAGGTCAACCCTTCGAATTAGTAGGGATTGACCTACAAAAGGAATGTTTTACTCATGGCCATCTGTATGTGGGCCTATCACGAGTTGGATCTGCTGATAATCAATTTATTTTGCTGCCACAAAATAAAACAATCGTTTACAGAGAAGCTCTAACCCAATAAATTTATTGATATATGGTTCAATATAATTTTATTTTATTTTATTTTCATTATGATTTAATGATATATGATATGTGATTCAAATTCTACGCAAACGAAATTGCGGGCGGATGCTATTATTAATGTGGCAAAACAACGATTTCCGGGTAAGCTATTATTAATATAATATAAAAAAATCTTTTCACCTGAGGTGACTTTTGCCCGGGCAAAAGGTGGGACAGCTAGTAGCAGCTAGGTATACAAACAATAAAATATACGATATTCGTGAGCTAAAACGGTATTCATATAATAACCACCCAGTCTATACTTACTTATAATGAGGTTGAAAGTATAAGCTTAAAACAGCCTCCGAGTCTCAAGGAATCTATTGATACTTTTATTGAAATCAGGCCAAATTAGTGTGTTCGAACATACAAACTTTCCAACTTTATAATATTGATAAGTACATAGTAAACAAAAATGTCAATACTTGAAATTATTCAAATCACCCATAGATCCAAAAAAAATGCTCAATTTTTTCATATGGTAACAGTGGTATTACAACTGAGGCAGAAACCACTTTCATCAATATAAATACCAGGGCTTACCAAAACCCCCAAATTCATCTTGATGATATTTCAAAATGGTCTTCCAAGTGGAGAATACCAATTCAGATAGAAGTCCTTCCACATCCCCTTCACTCTGAGGAAAGGTGTCTTACCTGTAATCTGATTTCAAAACAAGCAATTCCCAACCACAACTGTGCATTGAGAAGGTCAAAACTTAAAATTTCCAGTAGTTTTCAAAAGTTCCAGAATAAATAAAAAAATTAAGGGAAAACGGGAATTCTTATGCACGGTTGCCTATAATATAAAGAGTGATTCACCAAGCATGGTCTACCCAATTTTTTTTTTTAATAATGAATTTATTCATATTCTGATTTTTAAATATACTTAAAGACCATATTTTCTAATTCTTGATTATTTTTGTACTAGGTAGGTACTTATGGAGTTCCCTGTGGTGATACAAAAAGTTCTATACACTCCTTAAGAATTACAAAAAATCTCAAGAATTTGAAAATATGGTCTTAAAGTATATTTAAAAATTAAAAAATCATATTTTGAAAAACTTCATTATTGAAAAAAAAGGGGTGACCTGCTTGTAAATCACTCTGTATATTTTTTTTAGTTTGTAATTTACAATGTAATATAATTATGTAATTTTTAACAATCTCCTTTCACCCCAAGCTTCAGCTTAAAGAAGTTGATAGTAGTACTTTCTTTCTCGTCCAGTACTTGTTATTGTTGTCAGTCGAGAAAGAGTAAGACTTTGTCTTATACGCCACGCAAAGGCTTGGCCATACAACAGATATATTTCGGTTTCCGATTCCCAAAACTGTCAAACGAGTAAATTATCGACACATACGACATGCCAGGTGAGTTTATTTGAATTCTCCTTTTGGTGACCACGATAACGAGTACTGCATACAAGGATAATTAAACAAGATCCAACATGATTTACACTATGTGGCTGATGCAAAATACGCATAATAGCATGAGATTCGGAATACAGTCGGTCGGCACTCTGACTGGTCGATCACAAAACGTTGCGCGTTTGACGTCGCGAGGCGTACAGGCGAACTACTAATCTCCCGCCGACTGTACAGGCTTACTTCTTCCAGTTTCCAAAAACGCTGGATGGCCTGATCTTAGCGCTCCCCGACATGAACTGCTGCCGAGACAGCCGTTGATCTCTCAGCATAGGATTGTTTGTTGTATCCTGATACAATCCAGCCGAGCACTGTTTTCTGGAATACTAATGGTGTATAAATGTATAATCTACATTTAAGGATATCAAAATGGTAAACAAAATATATTCTTAGCACAGGGTTCTTAACCAACAATCATTTTTAGTATTCACTAATAAATAGCATCTACTGCTTTCAGCATGTTGTGTGATGTACCTACAAAGCGTTGGTTATAAAAAGTACTATATCGTCGTGTTGTTTGGCAATCACCAAATTAAAGCTTTATACAATTATACCCAACAAAACTTATTTAGTTTGAGTACTAAGTTATTTTTGTAGTACCTACCTACCTGTCCCATATAGTTGTAAATCGCCAATTATCAAGTTTGGAATAATTTAACCATCAGACAGTATCGGTAGTTTGAAGACTCTGTAGGTTTTCCTATTTTTCTAAAATAATTGTACTGTTTAATTATAGTATTTCCACTGATGCCACGCCTTCAATCTGACTATGCCACCTGCGCACAGTGAACGATATATTTTATGAAATTATATTATAACGCCTATGACAACAATTATTAAAATTACATTTAAATAATATAATCTACCTAGGTAGGTACCTAAGTCAGTTTTAGGTATGTGTAATAACACGATATATTAACAACGAAGTAATATATGGATTAATACCATTTAATAAACCACGCGATGCTATATCAAACGGTTTCCGATCAGCCGTTTGCGGAAAAGATCACGTGCATATAACATTATTTATTATTATAATTATTATTATAAACGTGTGTAATTGTATTACCAATATAATATGAGATATGCGTTTCATATAATATATAATACTATTATGGTGTAGAGTGTAGACAGTGTAGTGACCCAGTGAGGAGGCCACTAAGCCTCGGACATTCACTGCAACCGCAACCGTGTTTTTCTTTTTGGTCTGTTCCGAGAAAACGAGTTATCTCAAATTATTATTATAATTATTATTATTATTATTGTCGCTTGTCGTTGCTGATAGTCGATAAATACCTATACTAATGAAATATAAGTTATAACGTCAACGACGGCAATAAAAAGAAACGCGCTCGGGACAGTGTTCACAAAAATACCATTATCATAATAATATAAATAATAAAAGTGAGTAGTGAATATCTAGTACCTACTACTGGATAACTAATAACTTCTAAAGAACTTTCTAAATAACTTTTAGTCAGATCTATGCACAAATGCACGGACTGTTCAGTTACATAACTGCAGGTATATCCATATGTTTGATTTATAAACCCAAACGCTTATTTTGTCACATTGAGAAGAAAAAACATATTTTAATACAATATTCTCACAAGTACCTATAGAAGTTCGAAGAATACCATATTCTTTCAAATTCATTTTTTTCTTTCTTCCCATTTTATATTTAGTGAAGTTTTCAGATTCTGAGCGGAGCGATGAATGCATTGATTTTACAATGATATGTTTTTTTTTGTGTCTGTTATCACCTTTTGAGGCAGTAAAACTTCCTCGGCTTTCTACTTTAACATTTTTTTTTTGGTAAGAAATTGGAACTATGTAGTTGGAACTTTGAGGGGTCAACAATAACAAATTCCCAGTACTTTTGAAGAACAAACAAACAATTTTTCAATATTCATCAAAATCATGAAAATTTGCAAATTTATTATTTTAAGTTAGAAATTCATCAAAATGTTTTTATGTATATCTAAAATTTGAAAATTCAATGCAAGATTCCTCATGAGTTTGCCTACATATAACAAACAAAAAAAATGTACTGGAAAATCAACTAAATGTTTTATACGCGTTTGAAGTTAGATATGGATATTCATCCTTAAATTAACAAATCATTATGGAACAATTTTCTTATTTTGTTGTAATTCAAAAACTATCAACCATAAATACTTTAACTTTTTTTTAAATATTTATTTTATCATTTTCCATGCATGGGCTTATCATTTTCCATCTATTCGTTGGGTTGAAAAGTTTGACAATTTAATAAAAGGTTACTTTATAGTTGTTATAATAGCAGTTGATTAATATGATAGATATTTTTTTAAAGTAAAAATGTATCAACATTTTGAAAATTTTAATATACTCGTATTTTGTAGTTAAAAAAATATAACATGGTCGATTTTTATAGACAAGGATTGAAAAATTACAACAGGGATTCTCATAAATAGTATTATACATGCTGAAACAAAAAATCAAAATAATATGTAATCACAGTTCTTTTTTATGAATATTCAATAGGTAAGTTGTTCAAATTTGGACTGAATTACATATTAAAACTAAATACCAATTTTAGTTATTTTATTATGATTTAAAAATATTATTCTTGACACTTTTGACGTATATGTTATTATATTGCATACAAACAATGATATCTTCAAATGCAGTTTTTTCAAAAAAATTAAATCAACCTATTGCAGTACTATTGCCTAATAGTAAAATAAATTATTTTTAATTGTAACATAATATACTTAGTAAGTATAACTACTTATTAGTAGTATTATAGACTGACGAGGTCTCCGCTCAGTCTTGATTTCGGTATAAATTATTTTATATCATTGAATTAAAATTTAACACATCCAATTCAGTGACTCTCTAGAGTCTAGACACCTAATGTACAGCGAAGCGTTACCCACTTCATCCTTTTTTTATTTTTATGACTATCCAATTTATCCATATTACAATTTTAGTTTTGCATATTATTGTAATTGCTTTGGAATCGATAGCTTAGAATGAAATATATGCATTTATTCAATGTTATTAATTTATTTTACATATGAAATTTTCAAAATAAACTTCATTCGAGATTATAGATTCATGTTTGATGTACCTATCATACATCGTGTTAAAACAAATTAATATTTCATAAAATAATAAATTGTTATCTAAATAATGAACGATATTAATATATTATTATACTTTTTAGTTTACTCTATGCCCCATGTTATAGGCTCATCGCTCATACATTATACATACTGTAATATATAATTATTATAATTACAAGTTAAAAGTAAAAATGTATCATCTACAGATGAGTAGATTACAATGAAAAGTTATCGTCAATTTATTGTTTTAGTAACATCAAAATAACTGTGGAATTTTAATTTATAATATTGATAAATCCGTCTGCTACCAACTCACCAATATACGAGTAATTATAAAGTAAACATTTATATATTTTACAAGTCATGAATAATCGGAGCGAACATTTTTCATTTCAATAATATACGGCTATAATATTAAGATATTATAAAATAGTCATTGCGCACACTATATGCACCTACCACTTCGATGTGCGTGAACATTTGAGGTTGGTTTATATTATGCAATTTAGGCATTCTCTGCCCTGGGGTAGCATATTTAAAGGGTGGAAAGTATTTTAGTATAACAATATTTTATAACTTCCCGAATTATTAATTTATTAACACGGAAGTGGGTGACATTTTAAATTTTAGCTGCAGGGTAACAGAAGGTATATCGACGATTAATGGCCACAGTCGTGGTGAAAAGGTTTTTATGACACCTAGCCATGACGAGGTAAATTTTTTATTTGGATAAAATATGGTAATCAATAATAAAGGTAATTATTATAACTTTATAAAATTGTACGTTTTCTTAAATTCTTGTTTATGAACAAATGCATAGGTGGTGTTTTAATGAAAGATTTGAGGCGGATACAGCAGGATAGGTACTGAAATTTATTCTGTTGTGCATCGTGGTTTATAAATGTTTACCTCGACACTGTTTATCTTTATAGCCGCTGTAGCAACGAAGGTATAGAATGTATTTATTTGTTAAGTAATCTTAATTGACACATTTCAAAACATTTCAACCATGCAATGGATAAAATTATGAAATATTAATATTCAATTATACGAATACGGTATATGATACGAAACATAATTGGACAACCAAGTAAATTGATTGCGCATTCGCATAACTATCAATAACTATAAAATTTGATTGAGTTCTCTCTGAGAAATGTAAACACTCGTTTAAAGAAAATAGTGTTGTAAATATGTGGTATTAAGATTAAAAACTTACCTGCAGTTAGTAAATTTGCTAATTCACGCAACATTCATAGGTATAGTTACTTAAGTAGGCAATAATAAATTTGACTCATATATACTTTATAATATTAATCAACAGCAGGTGGTTTGTGTCTTCTATGTTAATACTGATTAGTTATTACTGATTAAGTTTGAAAAATCATATGTTTAAAGTAAGCACTAATTTTTGTTTAACTGAATCTTGTGAAGATAACGACCATTTTAAAGTAAAAATATGATTATTGCTTATAATATAGATTGTAAATGTAGGTATCATTTTTATGATATTTTTTCTCTTTTTCATTTAAATAGTTATATTAACCTCAAACTCATCTAGACGCCTGTAACAAGTTGACTAGGGCTACCAATTTCACTGATCTTGCCATTCAACGCCTTGAGTATCATACTTAAACTCGGTAGTTTTATGAACCTGGGCTGAGTATGATATACTCATAGTTTATGAATTATGATCCTCAGTGTTTTTTAGTGTTTCTTGCGTGGAAAATTCCTATTAGATATAAATAAATTAAAAATCTCAAAAAATTACTCAATACGAAATTTTCAATTATTAGTTATAATATTAAGGGGAATAATTTAAAGTCTTACATGTATCATATATGATACTCAAGGAAGTCAACTTGTTAAGTATTACGCCACTATATAAATATTGGGCGCATTTATTTAGTTTAAAATTGTCTGCCGTCGGAATTATTTTTTTAAATTATATTATTATTTTTTGCCTATACCAAATTGCATTGTGCTGACTGGAAATGTTGAAAATACTCTACGTGAATGCCCTCGTGCAATTCTTACACATTTTAATATACTAGTGCACGCAATTAAATTGAATTGACTCATGCATTTAAAAAAACTTAAATTTTATACTTGACGTTTAACGTTACGTTGGTATATATTTTATTCATTTCAGTAACCATTTTTTAACTTTTTAAAACTTTCATCAACTAAAAAATCCATAATTTATGTGTAGATACCTACGTGAAATAATTAAAGCAACAAACCCTTTATAATTTGTTTTCTTATGTTTTTATCTTTTTTTATAAATAGTAAAAATGACGTAAAACTATGCAGGAAGTTAAAGCAACTTGTATATTTGTTATATACTTTTATTTTTTGAAAACCTCCTAAAGATAATACTATTTTTAATGCTTAATAGTCTTTAACATTACTAAACTAAATTTCACTTATAGACTATATACTACTATAATAGTGTTGTTTTTTTTTTTTTTTTAATGTGATAACTGTTGATAATATAATGTACAATGTTAATTGTAAATTCAGATTTCAGAGTAATAACTCTGAAATGTCATATAACAAGAGTAATAACCTATATAGTATATAGTATATAAAAGTTATAACAATTAATATTGCACCCAAGTATGAAAACTTATGTTAAGTTAAAGTAATCAATATAATGCTACTTTTTTTTCCCATGGCTGTTTAACTAGGTTATATACGCATAGGCGTGTTTACGTATATGACCAATATGGGGATAGCCATACCTGCGAAATCAGCTTATCACAGAATTTTAAGTTAATATGAATAACATAAATATCACGCTTGCAAAAATAGTAAAATATTTACTGTAAATATTTTTAAAATTTTTTGGATTCAGGTTTCAGGGCGCTACACAAATCTTATCATCGACGCGTATAGGTTATTCTGCAACAATTTACTAAATAGGTAGGTAGTATCGTATTCTTAAAAAGAGTTCAAGAGAGTTCACCACGCATTAAGGGATTTTTTGAGAGAGAGAGAAAGACATTATATGTACATGTATATTGTATAGCATGTACTACAATTACTACCTTGTATAGGCAAAAATTTCTAAAAAAATATTTTAGGTTTTTTTTTCGAGGTTGACTCCTCGGGCATGACTCCATAGATTTACCATGAATTTTTTGTTAGCCACATCTGTGATAAATTCTAAACACGCCTATACTAGATAGACAGTTAGTGTATACACAACAATGAGGGTTTGAAATTCGGTTTAAAAAAATTACATTTTATTTTATTGATATATATTTTGTGATTAGAGCATATCATTTTCATAATGTATATACATTCTTAATAAATAAATGAAGTATTTCTTAATTTCTTTACAAAAAAAAAAGAGAAGTAATATATCTATGGACAGTAATTTTAAATCAAGAAATAATTACATGGCTGCTACCGGTTCATGACGGCCCTTTGGTTGTACGTGTTAGCTCGTTTGGTAAAATATCAATGTTCATTAATTTTTTTTTTTTCAAAGCAGTAAAACTATTACAAATTGAACATTGAACATGATAACTTGTTCAAATTTTTAGAGTGTTTACTCTTCAAATGAAATACGTGGGGGTTTGGATTAATCCAAGGTGTTCGAATTCATTACTTTGGCCTTGTTAGTTGTATTTACGAAAATATGATAGTCTTGAGTTATAGTTACTTCCTGATTATCATAGACAAGATTGAACATAATTAACTCATTTTAATATTGTTACAAATCGAAGTTTTAAAATTTGATTCAAAAAACTTATCCATCAATTATGTTATATAAGATATTAAAAGTATAATTATACGTTAGTCATTTAACAATATTTTGTATCTTCGTAATACTTATTTAGTAAGGTAAAAAATTCTTATTATGATAATTATTTTGCTATTACAGGTTAGGTATATATTATAGGTATAATTATATTACCTTAAACAACAAGCGCAATGTTAATCAATTTATCTTGTATTGTTATTATTTAGTTTTACAATTATAATACTTGTTTAAATGTTTGATCCTTATTTCATTCACAAATGTTTAAAATAATTGATTTAATATTGAAAAGTAGTGGTAATTTCATGGGTATCATTCTATCAATTACATAGGCATGTTTATCAGTAATTTACTAAAAATTGAACTTACTTCATTAGTGTATGAGTTTTATATTAATTTTAACTTTAAGAAGAGTAAATCGTTGGGTTTCAACAAATAAACTACGGAAACATAAACATCACAATGTGATGTTTATTGGAAAAAGCACTTTGCGAAGTATGTTTTCGAAGCAAGCAGCATACAGTGAAGACAGGATACACCTCGTGTATAAGAAAGACAGTAATATAAAGCAAAGTCATGCCACGGACACAAGAAACTAAAAATGTAGAGTTTCTGCTTATATCTTTAAAATATAGAATATGTTATGTGCATCAACATCTAAAAACGTATAAACATACCTATAGATACATAGACATTTTTGGATAACTATTCTGATACATACAATTCTCAGTACTTTTTATAAGGAATTTAAAATAAATAAAATATAAAATGTATTGTGCTAGACTTCAACATTTTTTTTTTTAACATAATTTTTATTAGGCCATCTGGTACAGTCATTTATAGGTTACAACATTTAAAAACCATTTAACTAAGTATAAATCTAGTAAACATATTATAATATAAAATCTACATCGCTTAGTATATCGGCTATAAGCACCTATATAAATTAATTATTCACATTGTATGATACAATAGGCTCTCGTGCTAGGATCTATACCAGAAAAAATTACCGGTTATTGTACCTATACACTTACCTACTGTTTTTATTTTTTTCTAAAAGGATATACCGCCAGACGTGGTATGAATCCCTCACGCGCTGTTTCCGGCGTACCACGAGTTCACGAAGGATGGTCTTGCACTGAAAACTTGAAACTGTGAAAGGGGTTGGTGACCTCAATATAGAGCACTCGTATTTATATATAATGAACCGTAGCTTGCAGTACGAATAGGGTGTAAAAACAAAACATGAAAAGGCATTTAAAGTTTTTTTTTCACACTAAATTCACGTAATGAATTCGATGTATAATATTATAATACCTACATGGCTGTATAGATAGGTAGATAGTATATGTTTTTGTACATTCATCTCTATCTCCGGTCGGACAGACACAAGTTTCACAATTTCTGATGTTATAAATCGAGATCAATTTGAATACGTATAACCGTGTGTGCATAACATGTATATTGTATATAATCTACACGCCATACGTCATGTACGATATTTTATGCGTATATAGTAAAATATTATTATTATGATAGTGCGGTCGGACGTCCCAACAGGCGGGCACCAGATCGGTATCGGTATAGGTACACAGTTTTATTTTTGAGCCGGAACCGCACACGTTCCACTAAAGACCGAACGACGTGACGATCACGCGAACAATAATATTAATATAATAGTGTAATAATAATGAGAATAAACGCATGGTAATAGTAAAAGAAAGGGTTATCTGAACGTGGAAATCGATGAGTTATTGTCGTGACAATATTATTACCGACTCACATCCTTCAACGAGACAGACGGGAAAATATTCTCGCGTAAGAGTAGGTATCGTACGAGAAAAAACCGTTCTGTTATGCTGAATAATATTTCAATATTAATAACTAGGTACATATTTTCACATGTGGTGTTTGGGCTATATCCCCATAAGAAAATATGTAAGTGACGTGACTTATTACGACATCGTGTCGAGGTGAGATTTGTACACTCTGCAACGGGCAGGTATTAAAATCCCTAAACCCTCTAGAGGTGTGTATACCACGATTGTGATAGTAAATTGTTTTCGTGGACACAAGCATTAAGACATAATTTCTTGAATAAATATTGGAAACAAATAACGATATTATTATTTATTGTTTTATATTGGATGCTAATAAGTAATAATAAGAAATCTTTCTAATCGTTTAAATTAGGTATAGTATGAATATATAGTTTTGTACTATATTATTATTATATTCTGGTAACTGAGTTTCTATTACACCAAATAGGTGGTGATCATGTTCAGTAAATCACATTGTAGATTTATGTGCATAAGCTATATACAAATAGGTATCCCTATACTCTATAGGCAATAATAATCTTGTGTTTTTGATGAACACATCATTAAATCATATATTTCCAATTACACACAAAGCACTTAGGTACTATAGTAAAATAAACAATATTTGCTGCTTTTAATAGCCATATAATAACAGCCTTCCTAATGTCAATTCTAGGTATTGGTTTAATTTTAAAGGTATTATAACTTACAAGCATACGTTTTACAGGTTTATAGAAAATATACATAATTTTATAGAAGTATAATATTAATTAGCAGAGTAGGTATAAGTTTATAACCCTGTGGAAAAAATAAGTGAATACATTGTAAACATTAATTTTCTAAAAAATACCAACACCATTTATTCTTAAAGACTTAGTATAACTAATATAATAGGTATACACGTGTCATAAAAACAATTAAACCAATATCCAAATCAAATAAATCTAATAAATGATTAATTTAATTTATCAATCAAGATTATCCTACATTTATCAGAAGTCACAACTGAAATAATTATGTATAGGTAAGATAAAACTGGTGCAAACAATATGCTAAAGCTTACTTAATTTATATTGAAATTCTGAAAGATGTTATAGTTATGATAATTAATCAAATTTTCATTATGTACCTATCCAATGTAAATAATACTCACAAGTCATAATAAGCCGATTCGTCATTAAAAAAGTAAATATAAATACTTATATTTATGTACTCAAATACTCAAATAGGTAAGCACTTTATAAACACTTCACAGTTGTGCAATTTCGTACGCTTTCATTTACCAGGCATGGAGGTTTGATTTATAGAATTATTAATTTATTCTAGAAAAAACCAATAAAGTTTAAAAACTAAATTAAATAATGACAGCTATTGAAAATTAATAGCTTATACAGTTAAGTTCAGATCATTTTATGAATAGCTTATTGAAATTAGTAGTAAAGTAATGTGATAAACAGACAAATAACCAAGTGAAGTACTGTGTCGCTGAAGCTGAAAGTTCTTTCTTACAGAGGTAGTTTTTTAATACCAAAGTGGTATAGGTACACAATACACATTACCTATACTGCATAGTGCCGACTAGCAAATATAATTGCACTCACATTATGTACTCATGTCTCATAATAACACGCACTGCACTGTTTGCACTTCATTTATCATTTACATGGTACATAACAAGTCATAATAATAATATATTATTCTATTTTACAATATAATATATCATTCCAACAAAAATAACCTTATGTAATCGCCCTTAATTACCTTAATCATTTTATGACCCCCCTTGCTCAATTTTCTTCACTTTCACACTAAACAATTTTATTTATTTCAATTATTTACTATGCAGGTATAGATAATATTTTATATATTTTAGACTTTTAATAATAATAGAATAAATATGGTTTCAAGACAAGCATTTTTCAATAACTTTGAACTACGATAACAATAATTTGTTTTTTGTTATACATTTTCATTGAATTTTACTTCTAAAATCAA
The DNA here is from genome assembly GCA_027563435.1 of Nasonovia ribisnigri. Classification (NCBI taxonomy): domain Eukaryota; kingdom Metazoa; phylum Arthropoda; class Insecta; order Hemiptera; family Aphididae; genus Nasonovia; species Nasonovia ribisnigri. The sequence continues at coordinate 644,646 of JANEHU010000216.1, forward strand.
TCATTTATCACATCAGTTCCTCGATTGATTTTCGATATATGTTCCAGCCTTTCGGGATAAATAAAAAGAGATAACACGCCTCGGGTGTCTGTCCTTATTAAAAGTTAATGTAAAACAAATAACAATAGGTGTAGAATTTTTAAGAGCTTACAAAACTCTCTATGACAACATAATATTAGGTACAGGTATTGTGTTGTGGCTGTTTTCGTGGAATTGAAATTTCTAAAAGAAATAAAGAAACATAATTTAATTTAGATGCCTAATATGAGAACAGTAGGTATATTATCATATACAATCGCGTTTATTTTTATGGGATCTTTTTGATTAAACATTTGTCAGTCTTATTAATTTAAGATCCTACACCCATTATAGTATTCCCATATGGCAAAATGAATGTAAAATACACGGGATAATAAGAGTGAAAAGAAGAATTTATTTACGTTGTGTCTCTCGCCTGTGGTGTATTATGGTTTTAATTTATGCGAACCAGAATGTTGGCGCCTCCGTGATTTGATTTACGATGGAATTGTATTTAAGGGCAACCCGATCTCATTTTGAATCGTGGGCAAACCACTTTTGAGGTGTACGTACCGTGTATGTGCCGCAAACGTTTAAATCATTTGTATTTTTTCCTTTTATTATTATTATTTTTCCTTTTTTAAAATTGCCAGACACTCGAGGCCGTTATTTTTTTTAAATGTTCAAAATTGCGCGAACCTTGAATATATCTGAATATAGAAACCTCCTAGTGTATAATATTATGTGTGCAATGTTGATACTTTATGTATATTCATAAATCCCAATAAATTGTTGTTATCTATGCAAGCACTAGGTACAGACAATAACCCCACGCATATAAATATCGATTAATTTGTTCAAAAAAAAAAAAGAAATGAAAAGTACAACAATATTTTAATTCTGTCCCTATTTTATTTTAAACGTTTTTTTTTTTTTATAAGTTTACAGTAAACTAATAGATAGTGATTTGTTATACATATTTATTAGTACCGGCCATGGTATATTTCAGTATTATATAGTTAACTTCTCACCGGGAATGATCTTATAAAATTATTAAAATAATATATAAGGTGCTGTGTAATAAATATACTTTATTAATTTAATTTAATGTTTAGTTCAATTTCTACAAGCTGTATTAGTTGTTTAACATATGTAGGTACTTGTTATGTTTTTCGTTTAGTTATATGTTATAACTTATAATATTATGTTTGTATTTAATTCTTAAACCTTATAATATATATATATATGTTATCAAAATTCAAATCTTTAAATTCTTTATAGATTAATTATGACTTTAAAGACAACTAATAAGGAGTGTAAACCTGGAATTTCGATTTGCCTTTAAGACATATACTATATTCCTGATGTTAAAGTCAAATTAATTAAAACTTAAACTATCCCCACCAGTCGAAATCTAAATTCTATATCAGGTTTGACTTCATATAAAGGACTATCAATAATTCAGCAACTTTTCCCATTAACATCACATTTCAGCTGCAATAACTATGATAAATATTAAAACATAGGTAATAGGGCGGGTGTGTATGAAATAAGTAAAAGCAAAATCGTCACGATAATTTAAATATGGTAGTCGGCAGATATGAAAGATTAAAGAACACGATTAAATAATATATCAATGGCCAACCAACAATATAAAACATTTACGTAATGAACGTTCTAGTATATTATTATGTATGGCTTATTATTTTTAGTGCTGTAAGTGTTATTACATTAAAATATAGTATTTACAATTTATATAGAAAACAAAATATATTGTCAGTTTAATATAATATTAATAATTTTTAAATCTAAGCTTATATAAATGTCCATGCACATTTGACTTACTCATTATTATGAAGTACAAAACATGCCGTGGAGTGTCGAACTTAACAATTTTCAGTCAAGAATTCTTGTATTCAATAACCAGTTACTACCCTAAACCCTCTCCCTCACCATTAAAATGACTATACATTGATATTGAGTAGAAGAAGAGACCAAAAAACTCTGTAGCTATACCAACTTTAAACACACACATTCACTACGCCACTAATCACTATACATAATATTATGAAAACATAAACACTCAAATATTAATTGTGATTATTCAAGTGCATCGCCATTAATAAATTTATCAAGATATTAAATGAATGGGTGATCAAAGCTTCATGAAAAATTAATTCTTATTATGATAGTGCAGTGAATTGGTGGAATATTTTTAAGCATATGACATACACTATATCCACTACCCAGTTGTTTCGAGGAGATAAACTCATTTTGAAATGCATAAAATATAACAGGTATATATTATCAATAATATCGTTATTATTTATTCTTGAAATTCAGTATAAACTTAAAATCTTATAAAATAAATGCCGATTTATATGACAACCAAATTTTAATGATATCAGTATTGATATTTTTACGTATTTTGTCAAATTCGAACTTTATATGCTTATGAAAAAAATTGTAACTAAGTATTTTTAATATATTTTAACCGCTAATATAACAATATATCAGGAGCCTTGTATACAATTTTAAAGCTTTTTGACCCAGCAAATAAAATGTTATTGACATTTATAAAAAAAAAACTAAAAAAATTAGAAATTGAAAATGACCGTACACAGCTTAAAACGTGTTATAATATTTTGAAAACTGTACGGTGTATAGAAAATGATAATATAAACATTCAGTGAAAATTGTATATAATATCTACAGTAATTTTTTTTACAGCTACACCAAAACTCGAAAGTGATAATAGATTTTGTCGAAAAACAATTTTGAGTAAACATTACCGTTTTTCCTTAATTTTTGTTTTGTTTTTTCCGGTGCTTTTGAAAACTACTAACCTATCAGAAAAGATACTGTTGAAGAATGTCCAAGCAATTTTACTGCCCTAAAAGGTGATGACAGACACAAATAAAAAAAAATAAAAAATACACATCATTATAAAATCAATACATTCATCGCTCAGAATCTAAAATATATCCGTTAGGTATTAGTTAGGTAAATATGAAATAATACTATTACAAAGATATCGAGTCTCATTAATTTTATTTACTGTAAATTTAAATTAAAACAAATAAATATTTTATAAAATGGCTGCTGTAAAATATAGTATAATGTTCTGAATGTTGAATTTATATGAACTACTTGTTGTTACATTATGATATTATTGTCATTTGTGTCATGTATATTTTAATTTTATATAAAATTATTTAATTTGCAACTATATAGATAATTTTTTGCACTACAATCACAATTTTTACCATTTTACACAGTAAAATCATTAGTTTCAAATTTAATATACCTATTAATTAATGATGTTTCACAAATTAATCAAAATAATAATTCTAATTTATGACCATTATTCTTTTTTAATTATATTTACTTAAATTATATTATTATTTATTAAATAGTTGCTCACTAATTAATATGCAATGAATCATATTGTCAATATTGTCATACTCTATTTATAAATGTCACTTAACCAATATATATATAATTTTAATTAAGATACATTTTTAAGTAACAATTGTTTTATTTTAATAAAAATATTTTAAATAGGTAAAATACTTTATAGTATATACCCCATAGTAATTACCTACTGTTAAATTTCAAATTAAGTGTCTAGACAATGCATATAAAATACTATGTTGGTCATTAAAATCCATATAATATTATGCATAATACGTTATTTCAAATACAAGGAGTTTACAATAGATGACATAAATGCACGCAAGAATATTAGGTTGAGGGAAAATTACTTGAAGAATACAATTTACGACACAATAAAATAATATCGTTTTAAAATGTTAAATGTTCAGGAAATACATTTTAAGTTTTAATCAACCCGCCATATTAATATAGCAATTATATAATTTTTATAAATAATGCATTTTAAAAAAAAAAAATTAATTTTTTTTAAATTAAATTTTATGTTTGAAAAATTCGTTACCAAGAAATAAATGTTTTATTCGAATGTTTCAATGAATACTCACGGATTGCAATCTTTTTTTTAAACAAAAAAATATTAAAATCCTTCTATAATATCAGTGTTATAAGTATTTCTTTAGTACTTCCAACCCAAGCATATTATAATATATGTATAATATTATGTACCTCTTACGTTTATTAAAGAATACTTTAGTTGAATTTTTTTATTATTATTATTATTTGCTTGACAATTGAAGAAATTTATGTTAGAAAACAACAAATGTAAAAAATTAAATAAAGTCCATTGTATATAGAAGAATCAACATTTAAAACTATTTTTTCAGTCCAATTTACTTAAATCGTAAAAGACAGAAAAATATAGCCATGTAATTTAGAATTTAATTTCGATAATTTATTTCTTTATTGTTTAATTTCAGTATTGTTATTTACAATGTCGCAATGCATTTTAATTAGCTGTATAGTTGATACAATCTTGCAGTGTTTTATTTTACGACATAAATCAATTGTATACACAATTAAGTACAATAGTTGTACAAAACCACAGAATAATAAATTATGTATATGTTTTAAATTTTATTTTACTTGACTGTAACATATTATAGTTATATTTTAAGGAACGTACATTTTAGCAACAATTAAAGATGCTAGTGATGTTATTTTATTAGAATATTAACTATTCCATAAAACAATTCGATATAAATGCTTAAATTTAAATATTATCAGTATATATTGTCAATTGTTTTAACATTATTACACGACAGTAGATAATTATTATATATTTAAATTTATAATTTGATGAATTATTTTCAGTAGTACTTAATATACTTAAACCAATAACTAAATAATAATAATAAAATATGAATTTAAAATTCAAATAAACATGTTTCTTAGTGAATTATTCTAATAAGTATATTAATTACAGCTACATTTCTTATATTAGTTTCCCCTTTTATTATCATAATAATTTATATTTTCATATGTAGGTAATTATTATTATTTATTAAAAAGTTGAATACGCAATTGTTTAACTCATAATAAATAAATGAATATAATGATATTATTTATAAGTAATAATACAATTTTTTATAAAAAAATAAATTGATTAAATAAAATTTGAAAAAAAAGATTAAATCAGAGTTTTCATTTTTTAACTAAAAAGGAACTTAAACATAATATAAATATAAATTTACTTAAAACGTTGCAAATAAAACTGAACAATAACATAAAATGATTGATGAAATCAATTAAATGTTTCATAATGATCAATTCTGCGTCGAATGTTTGATGTTCCAAGTTATAACTACCTAGTATAACCACGTTAATATAAGATCTATAATATTGTAGTTTGTCATAGCACATTAATCGAAATAATCACGTTTAAGAACAGCAAACTACTTAAAACCCAGTTGAAAATGTATATATAGGTACAACGTAAATACTCGATGCATAACAAAATTAATAGGTACTTAGGTGAGAACCAGAAAACCTAAAGAAAAATAAAATAATTGTAGATAGGTACACTATAGAAACTTAAATTATGTACATGTTACAATACAGTGTTTTTTTTTCGTTTTATAAATACAAGCAGATAATAAAACAAGGGAAAATGTCTTCAAATAATAATAATAATAATAATAATAATAATAATGAATGTAACCTATATGAAAGCGAGGCAGTGCATGAAATTAATTATTATTCATTACATTTGATGTGAATATGTAATATAATTTTTATTTTTTTAATGCGGTCAAGTATCTACACCTTAAATACTACGAGAATCGCGTGTTTGTAGAGAAAATTAGAATATAAAAACGAGGCACTGCGTGAAAGGAATTCGTTTATAAAAGAAAAACGGCTATAATGTATACACATAATTGCCGTTTATATTGTTTTTGCTTTTATTAATTTAGAAACATAATAGAGTTAATAATGGACTAAGTATTGCAGTGTTCCTGCCTTCAGATTGTCGTCGGTTTCAAAATGACGTCTCGAAATAAAGAAATGGTCTACATAATTATGATATTCATCTATATGTATATTAAATACGGATGTCTAATGCCTACAATAATATGTAAAGTGCATTCTGTATAATGCCATTTTTTGTAGTTGGAGGTTTAGGTGTAGGGTGTTAAAGGCCCGTGGACCGATGAAAGGCTAACTATCGTATTGTTTTCCCCCATCGCAATTTCATTCTCGAATTCTATCGTAGACATATAATATTATCGTAGTACAATATAATATTAAGTAAAATAATATATAATATGTAGTGCGGCGGAATTTTACTAGGTATTAAAAAGGTATTGCACCGGGCGATCAGAATAATTATAGTAGTGGTTTGTGTCGTAAAAACATCGAATATTTCACGATAATATAGTACCTATATAGTATTACATATAATAACAATAATATAAGAACCGATATCGTATTATAATATGAAAATGTACGAGACGCACACTATCATTTTCACTGCAAAACGACCGAACGCTCGTCAAAAATGGCTTCTAGTCGGGGACGGGGTTAAAATATTTAAAAAAAAAAAAAATCTAATACATTCCTGCAGTGCACGTATAGGTACCAAAGTTATATAGAGAGTATAATTTGAAAACGGATAATAAAACAAACAAACAAACAAAAATACAAAATTAAGACGCTAATCATATATATAATATATATATAGTGGAGGTATGCAATGCAATACTATATGCAACTGGGACGAAATATATAATAATAATAATAATAGTAATAGTAAAATTATAATATTTTAGCATAGTATTATTATATATTAAAAATATAGTAATTTTATCATATTGACGACGTGGTCGCTGTGGCGGCGACGGCGTTTGTCTCTAACTGCACCCGCACCTGTCCACCACCATGCCTGGCAAAAGACCGTAGATGATGTTGAGGTCCTGGTCGAAGTACAACATGGATATGGCAGACAGCTTGCGGGGAGCACAGCACGGACCGGTGCCCGGGTACGCGCCCGATTTGTTGGTGAGCTGGGCGAGGTGGGTGTGCGGGTACTTTTGCAGGAACACCATCGGACACTCTCCCGAACAGTAGTTGGCTTCGTACTTTTTGGGCGCAATGATCCAGTCCCAGCCGAAGTCCTCGAAGTCCACCGTCAGCGGGTACCGACAACACAGCTGCTCTTTCGAGTTATCGTCGCAGTCCTTGCCCAGCACGTTGCGTTTGGCCCGCGACCGATGACCGTCTTCCGTGTGCACCTCCAGGTACGGGATCTGCGCAAAAACCCATACGGATCAGTAACGACGTAGACGATGTGGAGGAATTTTGGTGGACAATGGGTGGGTATAGTTGGGTTTCGTTTAGTTGATAGCGGACCGCCGTGGTTATAAGGGAGGTTTCGTTTCGGTCTAGTTTTTTTTCACGGTCCCGGGAATGTATGCGGGTATATGTGGTAAATATGATGTCCTGCCTATAATATTATATACCGAGATATTTATTTAACAGAAAAAAAACTCTCGAAAAGTGTTGGGAAAATATTTTTTAATACATAATATTTAATACGTCAGAGTAGGAAATTAAAAATGTGGGTTAGCGTTGAAAAATTTTTAAAAAATTATAACGATGCGTTAAATATAATAATATGTAGTAAGAAATATATTTCTTTCTTTCAAAAATTATGTGTCGTTGTCGTATAATCACCCCAAATTATGTAAAAAGAAATAATTTTAAAAAACTTTAACTATATAGAACGAAAGTAGTAACACTATTATGAATTATAGTTATAACTTTTCGGCATAAGGAGGAACTATTGTTAAAAAGATCGTTGCATGTGTAATGTGTATACACTACAACACCACACATAATATATTATAATAATATGTTATAACTTATAACTAATTTTAATAATAATATTATACTTTATATGCAAACGCCGCCCGACGGTATTGCGCAGCATTTACCAACTAATATAGTTATTATCATATATTGTTATAACTATTTTTCTCATTGTTATAGCGTCTGTTGTACAGACACTACAGGTTCCATCGGGCTGCACCACGATACGTCTTCAACACGACCGCGGTATAATGGACTGCAGCAGTTATAATATTATTATAATGGGCGCGTTATAAATACGCCACAATTATACAATACATCGGTGAGACTGCAATTATATCATTATCATAGGTTTTGTATAATAATACCTATGCACATTAAATTATAATATTATAAGACTGCGATTAGCTATACACGTGTACATTATATTTTTATTATTCGTACGTATTGGCACGACACAATCGAATCGCCGGCTATATTATGAGACACGACCGAGCAGCACTTGTGAATTAAAATAGTAATAAATAATAATAATAACAATAATGATGATAAATTATCGATGTTTATTGTAATATTATAGTCTCGCCGCCGCCGCCGTCGCCGTCGCTAAGAGGGAGGGCGCCTCACGGAACGTTATCGCGGCGACGGCGGCGGTGTATCATATATACACATGTATGATATTATTACGGGTACTGGCGATTTCGATTTATTTTTTTTTCCTCGCTCGTAATAATAATAAAAAAAAACAATAATGAAAAAAAAAAAAAAAAAATGAAAAAAAATACGCATCGGCTGGTTTTCGCATTGTACTGTCGACGCCGCAACGACGTGCAATATAATATAAAAAGTGTACAACACAATAAAATAGGTACGACGTCCGACGTATAGACCGGTCGGGGATACTTTCGGTTTGTTCGGTCGCGTCGGATTACTATCGTTGAGAGTTATCGCACGATTTTTACGGACCGTGCATGATAGTGTATATAGGTACAGTAAATGCCTCCGGTCCGGTCGCCGCATAAACGCTGCCGCCGCGCCGCACACATACGATATTATTATATTATATTATATTATATATTATTTTTTTTTTTTCCTTCGGCATGTATAATAATATATAAAATCGTATTATCGTTGCGTTACGTTATTATATACCTATTATATACTATGTACACCTGTACATATATACAAACCGATTGAGTTCACGTCCCGACAGCACCGAACGGTTTTACGTAACTTATTAATATTTATTGTTAAGAGGATGTCAGCGCACCGTATTTTGTTTTTTTTTCTCTCTCAGATCCACTCGCAACGTGGAAAATTTGCGTTCGGCAGAACCAATCTCGTGCAAGGATAGATTTTGTGTTGTTAAAGTGAATTGAGTATGATGTTCACCTATTGAAAATTAGTCTATGCGTCTGTGCGTTGGCTTTTTAACGACATTTCGATTTTTTATGCGATTTATTATCATTTTTAAACGGTAATATATTTTGCATAAAAATTGAAATACCGTAAGAAAGCAAATGTACGGACAACATTTTTAACTTTAAGTTAAAACCACAACACTAGAAGAAAACCAAATTTACCATCATTTTTACTAAGTTTTTTCTAGTAGGATTATGCCAAAATATTAAATATTCAGAAAAAATACAACACATTAAAAACAAATCCATGATATGTAATTTGAATTGGTAAATGCCTACAAAAACCTGGGCCACAATTAGTATATACCCCGAAAAATCTCGGGTCGCAATTAGGAATAATTTTTACCACGGTACGCAACTGGTAGCAACTATTATTATAAGTAGGTATGTTGTAATCGCTGGATGTACTCGGTTGGGGTGTTGTAAATTATCGGTAATATATATATATATTACAATATGATACGGATTAGTATTCAATCGTAGGACAAAAGTAATAATCGTTCAATTTTGAGTTTATTCAATTCCAGTCGTAATACATTTATAATTTGTTTTAGAAACTATATGTACCTAAAATTAAAATACATTTACCTATACATTTTTTTATATATTATATAGGTATTTTAATATCACGCTACCTGCTAATGTTTTGTCTTTAGTTTTTCGGTTAACATTTTGATCTATAAAATCTATAAAACATTATACAAATAGTGTTTGATTTTATGTTTTTCGACAAAAAAAATTCAGGCGTTTTGCATATGCAAGCCATTTCACGTGGAAATTGTATACTACGTACTTAGCTCTATCATGTGTTTCATAATATTAATAACACAAACGGAATGGTTGATGTTTTCTTCGTCTATATATTATTATATATAAATAATTCACAAATATATTTCATAAATAATAACAATACAATAGTAACTATGATACATATTATTATATCGTATATGGAATAAATGAGTTGTCTTATTATTAATGATTATAACTATTATAAAATATTAGTTTACACGCGTCATTGGGCGACATGTGGAACGACAACGGCGGAGGCAGGCGGTGACGCAAAAATAAAAAATAAAAGACTCCGTTTAAAAAAAAAATAGTAAAATAATAAAACAGACGAAAAATGTGTATTTACAAAGAATCGCGTTGCGAATAAATAATACAAAATATGTGTTATTTTTTATTATATATCGTTACAACATATGAATATATAATTAGCGGACAACGCGGAATATACATCGTATTATAAGCATAATAAATACTAACGTCATCGGTAGCTCGGCATTGTACAAAATATATAGGTTACGTTTTTCGCTTATATCGCATATTAGCGGATTGAATTATTAAAATCATGATATTTATACCTAGCACAATATTATTGTGTGGAGCGAAAATAATACGACATGTCAGTGTGTGTGTGTGTGTGTGTGTGTGTGTGTGTGTGTGTGTGTGTGTGTGTGTGTGTGTGTGTGTGTGTGTGTGTGTGTGTGTGTGTGTGTATGCATGTGTGCACAGGCCACAGGCACGTATCACGGGGGTCCATTGGGTAGATCACCCACACTTAAAATTGTTCAAGTTTACCCACCCAACGAATCGTGTGATCCCTGATGACAAAAATATACGTGCCTATATTTGCGTGGGTGCGTGCGTGTGTATGTGTATGTGTGTGTGTGTGTGTGTGTGCGCGCGACGTCGGTGGCGGAAGGTGAGCGACTGGCGTTGCCGCCGATTAGCTACAGCCGCACCTGTCCACCACCATGCCGGGCAGCATGCCGTAGATGATGTTGAAGTCGGGATCGTAGTACAACATGGATATAGCGGACATCTTGCGGGGCGCGCAGCACGGTCCCGTGCCGAACTTGGTCATCTGCACCAGGTGCGTGTGCGGGTACTTCGGGAACAGCATCGGGTCGCACGCGCCTGAACAGTAGTTGGCCACGTACCGCTTGGGCGCGATGATCCAGTGCCAGCCGAACTCCTCGAAGTCGACCGTCAGCGGGAACTTGCAACACCGGGTCTCGGTGGACGTCTCGTTGCACGTCAGCCCGGACGCCGCGTTTCGCCTGGCCCGGGACCGCCGGTCCTCCCGAGTGTGCACCTCCAAGTACGGGATCTAACAATATTACGGACCAATCGGATTAGAGTTGACGACGATGAGTACGCTTGTTTTTTGGGTGTATACAGTGTGAATGTGTGTATGTGTTGGGTTGTGCACGCCAAGAGGTGGAAGTATATAATGTTATAGGTGTCATATATATATATATATGATGTTGCAGTTGTTGCTGCAGGTGTTGGTGGTGTAGGTGGCGGTGGTGGTGGTGTGTTATAACAGCGGGGACCGACTGCACAACGACGGCGCATCAAAAGAAACCGTGAGCGACACGGTGGCGCACAATCGATGGTCAGGGGGTGGAGGCGGAGTGGCGGGAATGTGACGGTTGAACGGACGATAATGATTTTGTAATTTTCGAGAGAAAAAAACCATAAACGATGGACCTAGAGAGAGAGATAAAGAGATTGAGGGAGAGAGTGAGAGAGAATAGAAATTCTGACGTGTGTTACACTTCGTCTAATATATATAATCTTCCACGTTCGATTAACACACTCGTTTTTTTTTATATATTTATTTATAACTATAATTATTATTACACATATTATATAGGAGGTACATATACTATTAAATATTAATATTAAAATACATGTTTACTATTATTATGTTATTAGGATACCCTTCTCGACGAGCATTTTCGATTTTCAATTTTTTTTTCTTTCTTTAATCCACCGACAGACGGTCGCAAGAAAAAAAAATATGTGTGTGTGTGTGTGTGTGGTTATTTCGCACTGCCATCATGCCTGTGGCGCGTACAATGACGTGCGTATAATGTTACGTTATTTTTTCGCGATTCGTATTTCGTATAATATATAAAAGCCAGTCGACATTATTATACCATCAGGTGGGTTATGCACGCCGTAAGGTATATTATATTATGTTATGTAGTCGAGTGCAAAGTGTATCGAATTATTGCCCGGTCAACAGTTTCCTAATGCGCGTTGCTCAATAAATCGTCGGCGATGTTACAATAACGTCCAAGTTCATCGGTACTACTATTATGATAACTATGTTAAATAAAAAAAAGTACACATTTTATTTCTACGGGATAATCCCCCCTCTCCGACGACCTACGATGATAGTATAACATGTATAACGAAACGCGCGTAGTTCTCATATTATTATAATACCATACCACCTGAGTTATAATTCCACTAAATTATGCGGTTATTATTAATTAATTCACGATTCTATTCATATCGTCATGTGTCCGGCATATTATACAATAATTATACATTATAATCATATCGTATTATACGTTTATAACATAAAATAATAGGTTTTCCATGATACTATAATATACAATGCATGGCTGGTAAGTTTAATAATAAACTAATTATAACGTACCTCGGTCATGTCTTCTCTTTTTCTGGCGTCTGTTACATACGGCGTTCTGACGTGCGTGGTGTTCTTGTTCACGTAGTACGCGTGCACCACTAGCGTCAGGTTCTTGGCCCCATCCGTGGTCTTGAACCAGTCGGACATGCGCCTCTGTAGGTCAATGGGCACCCAGCCAGGTTCGGTGGTGTTGACCACGCGCTGCGAACACGCGAAAAATTATAAATCAAAACAAAATAAAGACACGTGGATAGTGTGGACATTGTGTGATTATAATAGAATATATTATTTATTATACTCGCAACTCTATCGCCAAGTAATAATTAACTAAACATAGGTAATGGTTAGGTATATAATTTATAACCGATATAGTTCATAAATTATAATTATCGTATAATATTATGTGTCGATTGTCTGCGGAAATCGATTGCGCAAAATTTAAACGCGATTAAGTTCATCGTTCATCTGGGCGGCTCACCTTTATGTTGGACACGAACGACTGGTGCATGTTGTTTGGGTTGACCCTGAACACATCGATCATGACCACCGGTTCGTCGATGACCACGTCCAGCCGTCTCTTGTACAGCCACAGGATAGCTTCGGTGATCCGTTGCTGGCCCGTCTGCTCGGAAAACGTAAAGTAGAGCGGATAGTGGCCCCGTAGTTTCTGCGTCGTGGGATCTGTGTGCCGCACAAAAACCGACCCCCAACAAAAGGGTGGCGGTCGGTATTTATTATTATTATTATTATTATTATTACCATTACACCATTAATCGTGTTTATTATATTATTATGAGTGTTCTGTTGTTGTTGGTATTTTTGTTATTATCATTATTATTATTGTTACGATCGAAACGCCATCATTATAACCGCGTTAGGCAGCCTTCAAGGGACGAGCATATCATCAACCCCGGACCCAGCGGCAATTTCCCACGCACGCCACCGCACCATCACGTGCACCGACAGTTTATATACAACATCGCCCCTAAAATATTTCATCGAACTTTTACTCAGATATTTTCTGATCCCGTCAAGGTGCGGTTAAGAAAAGAAAAAAACCTTAATATAATAAGAAAAACATGTAATTCGCCTAATCATCGTCTATAATATATAATATAATAAAATAATATATAAACTATATAAAAATCATAGACCTACATTATTTACATCATGTACATTTTATAATATATATAATCTGTTCGACCTTAATTTTATAATGGTGTAAATGTGGACGGTGGGCGAGACGACAACCAATAACCATCTAATGTGTACATTATATTAGAGATAATGTAGATTATGTATATATAATAATATAACAACGAAGGCGTTTAAGTAGAGTGCATCATCGTCATAATATATAATGATATGAATCATTATGACTTATGGTTATTATGAATATAGCACGATATGTGTATAAAATAGTCGAATCTTCGCGGTGCACCCTGCATGCCTGCGCAACGTACGAAACGGACTTGATTCCGTTCACGATAAATGAGGCGCACACATTCTAGTGCCATGGCAGCTCGACACACGAAAAATTTTTTTTATAAGAAAACATTATAGAATAATCTAATGTTTAAAAACCAAATTGGCCCAACCTTTTAAAAAATGTTGTTTAGATGATTAATTTAAGTACCGCCAGAGTCGTCGCCTAAAACGGAAATGGTGCGGATACCTGATTCTAAACTATATAGTAAATGGACGGACGACGGTAATCTTCATACACACGAATCATTGTCGTATGAGCACAATTTCAATCTTCAACTAGGGGAGGGGTAATTTAATCAACTATAAACCGAGTAAACCCCGTGGATGAATTTAATCACTTATATTTTAAATTTCCAAAGACATGTACATCTTGATTAATACAACCACGAATCACATTAAGTTTAATGATTAGGTAACTACTAACAGCCGGGTACTACTATGAAGCCCCTTTTCTGGGGAAAAAAGGGTGGATGTGGACAAAAAGTTATATTTTACATATAATATTGAATTCGTAAAAATATATTTTATGTTAAAACAAAAGGTTATATTAATTCATATATAATATTGAATTCGTAAAAATATATTTTATATTAAAACAAAAATTATTTACATAGCATTCATAATAAAATTATTCTTTAGAATTTATAACTGGATTTTTGGAGGGGCTAATTTTAATATTGTAGTTTAGATAGACATAGCCTCTCCAGCTCTCCCAATTCCTCCTCTCCAATTGCGCCTATATATTGACAATTTGTTTTATCGTTTTAATCTTTCACAACACGACATGTTCTTATTGTACGTAATTGTTTTGAATAGATTTTACTTTTTTTCTTCACTAAATAAAAAAATAAAGTCATATAGTGGTTCAAATAGAATTTTCTTCCAGTAATTTTATTGGTTAGTGCAATAGCGTGCCTTTGTGCGAGAGTGTGGGACGTGGGTTATTAAACTTTTTTATTTCATGCTCTGTTGCACATCATATAGTCAGGTATTAAAGGTCTATCTATAGGGTGGATCTACTGGGTTTAAATGAGTTTAAAAGGGAGAGGGGTGACCTTTACAACCATTTACTGGCAATTTTAAATATAGTTAACAATACATTGAAATTATACCTATACATAGTACATTATTTGAATTTATAATATGATGTTTTTTTTATCATAATCTATATAAAACAATATATAATCCAAATACCACTCACATCTCAAAAACTACAAAACGTACGCAATTGAATTTTGGAATGGTAGTTCCTCTTATAAGATCATTAGATGTGCTGTAAGATAACTTTTTCCGATATTTGTATTTTAAAGTGGTGATCAAATAGGGATCTTGAGATTCAAGGTGGCTATTGAAACTTTTTTTTGTTCATAAATGGTTGCCTTAGTGGCCATTGGCTGCAGATTGTAATAGTAGTACCTACCTATATAACTAGTATAAATTAATATTATTATTATTATTTTTTTTTTGTATATAAATGGTTGCCATTGTTTATTCGGGTAGATCAGTTACAAGCATGCACCAAATCGTCGCGTTTACATGGCCTCGATTAAAGAAACCATATCTTAAAGCTAAATGTATGTGTGTAGCTTATATTATACTCAAAAACTATACCTACTTGATTGAATTTGTTGAAAATCTAATTTTTGTTTTTAGAGATATCGGAAAAGTAGCTAGGATAAATAACCCATAAGTACTAAATCCAATCCGCGACTTGCGGTTGCCCATCTAGGTCGAATTATTTCACAAAGCTATAGGTACACTGACGCCGATTTGCCTGTAAGCTGAGATACACTTAAATCGAGATATATATATAGCTTATACATACCTACTATTATATAATATTATGATTTGCCACAAAAACGATCTGCACATGGGATATTCTGCAGCTGGTAATATGTATTTGTACAAAAATAAAATGTCCCTTGTTCCTAATATATAATATATACACAAGTACACCTATTTTTATCCAATATAGATGATTGTATCAAATGTCGTATACAACATGCTAAAAAAAAAACAACAGAGCGCGGGGTTGAAGTCCCCAATGACGTTGCTATATTGGGAAAACCATTTCGTCGTTCCCCACCACACATCATTGTGTTTGTGAAAGGACAGTCTCAAAAGTTTATAGACCCAAAAACCGATCGACAGCGCGCGATCATCGTTCGGTCGCCGCTGCGGTAGGGTTTCCGTCTGACCACTTGATATCATACGCGTTCTCTTCCCCTCGTCGTATATTATGCGCGACGTGACGCGCTCGGTCGCCCGTCCAACCGCCCCGCCAGTCATGCTACCGGCTGTACACACGGCCAATTGACCACCACGCGCGTGACACGACGCGATTATAATAATATAATAATAATTATTATTATTATTATTTTGTCGACGAAGCGGTTGAAAGAAGTCACTGATCAAATTCGAAAACGACGGCCCCGTCGATGACGTACAAAAAATATAGGTATTCGCCCACGTCGTTCACTCGCGGCACGTGGGGCATATCTATATTTGCTTAATATATCATTATGATAACTATATAATGATACGTACAAAGATAAAATATATCAGATGATAATTATGTTCGTGTTTGATAATAACGGGGGTAAAAAAAAAATGAGAAATAATAATAAAAAAAAAAAACGGAAGAAACAGGTTAAACATGTCGGGAAATAATAATTACGCTGTAGATAATAATTCACATTTCTCGGAACAGCTACTTTATGGTCGACGAGTTGTATTCGGCCTAAGTAAGCAAGAATCTGCCATGTACCATATTATATACCTATAATATATATAATAATAATAATATTTAATGCACAATACCACTTCTTCCGCAGTAGTAATATTTCTCTCGCTGCTCGCTCCGTCTCTCTAAATCTATTTCTATCCCCGGCATTATAACCACACGCAATACTCGATTTTCTACGTACATTTTATATTACTATTATTATTATATATTTTATGTACGCATGTGCGTGTGTGCAATGTGCCTATTCACGTCCCGTTAGAAAAAACGTAAACGTTAAACGTCGCATTTTTATTACGATACTCTATAATGTGTGCACGAATGGTGTACAACACACACACACAAACACGCGCGTGCAACCCACATGTCTTTGAACAAAGCGTCCCTCAGTGGGAAACGTTGCATTATTTGCGAGTTATATACTGCAACTAATCATCTGACGGACTGAGGTTCGCGCAAGATAAAGATGATAATATATGCGTCGCGTGTCGCTCACGAACACATCTATATGTTTTTGTATATAAAAAAAAATATAATATAATAGCTGTGCGTATATCGTTTTGATCGATCGGCGACGGCGTTGGGATATTACGGAGATTTAAAGTCGGTTTTTTTTCTTTGCGAATTAATGTTATGGTCCAAAAAATTGACGACAGGCCAATATAAAAATAATAATAGTATTCATACGCAGCATTTATCAGATGTGATACAACACAACGAGTTGACCCACAATAATAAATTTATATCGCATATTATAATACTATTATTTTATGCGTAGAAACAGGGGCGGTGTTTTGGGTGTTGAAATACCCCATTACAAAAAAATTCTAACCGGCACACAAGAACAACTCGTAATAACATTATAATAATCATGTATTTGCATATCATAGGTATAATGACTATAATATGTTATCACCATAACATAATTAGGGAGTTATACACTTCAGATCTAGAACTACATTTAAGACTGAATTTGGTACAATAAATATACACTTATTATAGCCCTTGAATTTTAAATTAATTTGTAATAAGTTTATACGTACCATTATCAATAAGTATGATTCACAATTTTATTTTTTTTATTTGTTAACTATTATTAAAATAAATATATTCATTTTCACACCTATTCAATGCTCAGAAAAAATTATTGTATTTTATACTCTACAATTTTACACACAATTTACAAAATTATATAATTTTTGTAAATTATTGTTATAAATATGAAAAAATAAAGTTTTAGTATCTCTGTCCATTGTTTAGTGATATTTAATAAAAAATATGTTGTATTTAACTAATTTGGTTACAGAATTAATACATTTTAATATTTTATAAGCTTAATAAAAAATTGTGAACACATTCATTTGTGAACGGACAAATGTTGTGATTCAGCAAAAAGTTGACGACGTTGAATGATGACACACTATTATAATTTAACAAACACTAAAATTGATTAAAATATTATTTAGACTTTTAAAAGAACATGCTCGTTTATTTCGAAATATTCTCCTACACAATTTGCCATAATGCGATTTATATGTCAAACGAAAAATAAATATTTGCTGAAAATGACTAAATATATTGTCTAAAATGTATAAAAAATATTTTATATAATCTGATATCTGAATGAAGAAATATGTACAGCCTTAAGGTAATATTAATTAATTGGAAATAACATAAAAAAGTTAAATAAAGCGGTTTTCACGACAGTAATTAATTTAATTTAATTATATTATCTTTGTATGATGACAAAAAAACGTTAAAAATCAATTTATCGTGAGTAGAGAAAAAACTATTAATCCACAACAATTTATCGAACGAAGAAAAGTCAATTGCAATTTAATTTAATTAATAATACAAAATAACTTGAATAATTTTTATGTTCGGACAATTTCAACTTCGATTATCGGTTTAAATCACTACACTTTTCAAAAATCGTCACATCTGCCGTGCGCCACGCATACTGTCCGCCGAACCATTTCATATAATAATAATAGCATAATATATATTATATTATAATATCTCAAAAAGAGTGTACACAATATATTGAGCGAAACCCTTCTTTAAGGAGTATTCATGCTGACTTGGGCTGCAGGTTTTCGCGTGTATGACGTGCTCGCAGAATCCATGACCCCGGCTATATTATGGTTATAGTGTGATGTAAAATAAATGACGATGTGATTAAAATACTACAATTTATGCATGAATGTATATTATAATGTGTGAGTACCCATAATACATTGTTGTATAAGTGTACGGGAAATCTACAAGACACCTCCTCTGTTGAGCCGAGGCCGGGTGCATTAAACTCCGCGAAAGATCGATCGATATTCCTTTTCCCTATATATAATATATCGGTACACCCGCAGCTAACATTGTGAGCTTACCTATACCTATACCTATTATATATATATATATATATTTTAGTCACCGATCATTATGTAACCACACTGAATGTCTGTTAAGTAGGTATACTATATACATGTATTATATTATTATTATATTACAGGTGTATGTTACTTAAGCAACCCTGAAAATTCGTACTAGCCGATGACGGCAAATTATAGAGCTTCACCCTTAAGACGAAATACGAGCATCCCGGAATTGACTTAGACAGTTTTTTTTTCTCTTTTATCATATTAAGCCTGACAGAACACAGACATGTTGTAGCTTATAGGTACTTATAAATTTGTTGCACGTGCTGTAAAATTACCTGGGTACCTTACCTAAACAGAGTTAAGCGTGCAGTCAATTACACGTACAACATCCTCCACCCGTATAGACTTAATAAACATATACGGAGTATAATATAACGACCAACAATTCTACTTTCGTTTCGCCAATAATGAACTATAAATTATAATACATTATAAAGCATATTCATTTTATTCATAATTCGTGAAGTAATTTTTTTTCTTTTTTAAATTGAAATAGTATAAAATATTATTTATAATTTTATTTTGCCGCCAGATCAAAATATTGATTTAATTGTATTTAATTATATCGTGATATAATTTATACGTGTGCGCTTGGACAATTAATTCATTTTAAAATTCATTAGTTTTAACTACACATTACATTAGGTTTTAATTATATTCAAATCGTCATAAAAATAACAATAATTTAAATATTGTTTATCATATAAAAAGTAATATTAAATTAAATATTGAACTGGTATTTAAAATATGCATGAACTATATAAAAACATTAAATATAGTGTAAAATGTACCTATTATGTATTATAATATTTCATCACTTTAAAAATACAAAAAGGAACGTATAATCAGTATAGCGTGATTAATTCATATAAACGAAACCGTTAAATTAGTGTAGCACGTAAACTAACATTTATAAATATTAAATAAAAATTTATAAAACAATAAATATAGAAACCAAATTAATATTTATTTAAGTTACTAAAATTCTTAAGCAATATTAATGTTAGAAATATTTATGTCGGTATATAATTGCTAATTTTCATTTTTATTCACAATATAAATTATAATATTTAGATAAATGTTATAAATTATTGAATGATTTGATCCTACCATATAATATAACTCCAGTTATGATTTTAAGAGGGCTATGGGGCCCCATTGGTAATTGGGTAATTCCTTTAAATTGTAATATGTCATTATTAAAAAATAACAATTTGTGAAAATTAGTTACAGCGGATATTATAAAAGTTTTAAAATATAACAAGAATAAATACGTAAATACGTAAATACGCTTGGACAGTTTTTTGTAAGGGGGTGAAAGCAATTTTTTGCAATTATTTTGTGCTATGTATTACAATTTTTAGCCTATTCCTCAGTTTTGTCAAAATCATTACTGTATAACTTATCTGCAGTGTACAATTTAAATTAATGATATTTATCAAATACAATTTTACATTTGACAATGATTTGTGTATGAGTTGATTAATATTAATTAATAACCAATAGGTAATTAACTTAATAAATTGAAAAATATTCATAAAAATTTCATATCAGTTTTATGAACGATAAATTCTCGTGTATGTAATAAAATGCCACAACACCATTAGATAATACAAATAAGTTTTCCACTCCCATTAATTGTAATTGAATATACAACATACTATTATATTGGATGTAAAATGTATAGAAATACTGCATGTAGCTAGTATAAGATGTGTTTAATAATATAGTATTATAAATTTTAACTAAAAGATCGAAACGCTGTTGAGAAAATTATGTAAATGATAGACATTTTTAACGTGCTTTTACTAATGGATTCTACAAAGTAAATGAAATTAATAAAATCATAGATATAACTGTCTATTTGCATTGTTGTACCCGTAAATCACAATAATGAAATTCCAGATCATTCGTTAAATCGAGAAAAAACCGTTAAATATATATTATATTGCTCCTATATGTCAAAACTTAACATAAAAACGAGATATAAAATATGATATATTATATAGTATAACTAGAACCTACTATACCTAAATATATATATATCGGGATTTTTCACAGTAAGATAACTGTGGATATATGATGACGATTATATACATAATATTATTATGCTCACACCATATAACCGCATTATCCAAGAGTTGAAAAACTTCACGAAATGGAGAAGAAAAACCACTGCTCGCAAAAATCGCGAAGACCTGTGCCTCTGACAACACTTTATTATTAACTATTAAACGGTCGGGCGATGACGGATTTAGAACGCACGCATTCGGTTTTGGTTGACGGGTGAAAGCGGGGCTGGATGATTTTTTTCAACCCACATAGGGTATAGACTAGCGATTCTACTCAACCTAGGGGGTCACTACCTCCTTGGAGATCGCCAACTAATTGTTCAGGGACACCAGCTGATCAGCACATGCGGTATAAACCCGTGCAACGTACACGTCAGACAAATAAATAATTCAAGTGTCGCAAAATAATCGGATGTCTAATTCAATACGGCATTAAAAAGTTTTGAGAAACACCACGAAGTAAAGACTAAAAACCGTTTGGAGTTGTACTTACGCGGCTGGGCGAACGCTATGAGCTTGTGCGTCTTGACATGATAGTCGTCGTCGTCGTCGGTGTCGCCGCCGTTGTAACCGTTGGTGTTGTCCATGGCCGCAGCGGCCGCGGTGGTCGAGTAACCGGTCGCTTCATCGCTCTGCATGTCGGTGGCGCTGTCGCCAGTCGCGTCTAGGTGGTGCGACTTGTGACGGATGTGCGGGGACACCACCACCGAGCTGGTGTGGTCGGTGTTGTACTTGCGCATGAGATCTTGCAGCGGTGGCAGATCGGTGGGCACCCGTGGCGGCAGCCGACCACCGAACTCCGGCGGCCGCTGCATGCCCAGCTTGTTCAGTATCGACGCTTTGATCAGCTCGATGCTCAGCGACTTGATTCCCTCGTGGCCCAAGCAGTTGGCGCATTGGACGGCGGCCGGCGTCCGCGGGGACTCTTTGTCGCCGCTGTCAAAGTCCTGCTGACGGTCGGCGGCGGCGGTGGCCGCGCCGCGTTGTCGTCCACCGCCGCCGCCACCGCCGCCGCCGCCGCCGCTACCACCACCACCGGCCGCTAACACCGTTTCCGCGGTGACCAGCAACATAGCGGCGGCGGCGACGGTGACGACCGCCACATTCGGCATCTTCCAACGCATCAAAGGTCCTGGGATTATCGTTTCGTCCACCGTTTTCGTCCGAAAATCAATTGCACGTCCTGCAACACAAAACACATTGTACATGTTATTATTATTGTAATGCACACGTACCGTCTCTGGATATATATATTTAATATTATTTTTCATTTATCATATCTACGCGTGTACTTGCAACAATACAAATTCAATAATTAACAATATTATGTGTACGTAATATCATATCAAATTGTTATAACAATAAAGAGCGTTAATTGTATGTAAATGTTATATTGTTGCCGTCACCGGCATAAACTGTTACATATACATAATATATACTCGTAAATACATTATACACACGGCGTTTACGTACATGTACTATTATTTACACGCGTTTATTTTGTGTGTGTGTGTGTGTGTGTGTGTGTGTGCGTGTGTGTATGTATGTATGTGTGATTGGCGCTGCAAGAAAAAGATATTATTTTCCGGCGATCGGTCTCGAAAGTTCTACGCCCGTTAACCAAGTGCGTGCCGCATCGGCGGCGGCAGTGGCGGTGGTATCGCGGTGGCGGCGGCGGCAGCGGTGGTGGTGGCGGCGGCGGCGGCAACGACGACAGCCGTCGCGTACTCATGACGGTGCGGTGGCGGTGGTACGCACACACGTATAAGGCCGGGGACGTTCACGCGGCAGCCGACAGACCGTTACTGGTGTTTTCCCGTCCGTCCGCCATCAGCCGGCGGCCGCCACCGCCGTTGTGTCCGGCCCGCCGCCGCGGCCGCCTCCGTCTTCCAGCGGCGCACTCGAGTTAATGCGTCTGTGATTATGGATAATATTATAATAACATAATATTATCCATGCACTGACTAATATGCACGGCCAAAGAACATGCGGTATGATCTCAACCTGGACGGACTATCGTACAGTCGGAGCTGGCATGTTTTCGTTATTATTTATTGCTATATGGATATGTGTAATTATGACGTAAGCCTGTCTGCGTTTCGCGGCGGACGGCACTAACAAGCAGACAGCGTGACGTAGCACACATGCGCAAAACCAAGTCCAGAGCATACCAGTGTATTTAGCCACGACTAATATAATTTATAGACGAACTTGTGAGTGTCAGTTGGAATGTGTGTGTGTGTGTGTAGGTGCCAACTGTGCCATATTAATAAAAATATTTACTAATATGCATGTGCACACTTAATCGGCAGGTTATGCAATGAAATGAATTGGAAACCCTAACAATTGTATTTAACCCTCAAAAGCCCCATCCCTTCAATGAAAACCCGCTCAATCTGTAGACGATAAAACCCGACAAGAGATTAAGTTTAAGCACACATTGATTTTAATATTTTTCAATTTAGATTTACACATTTTCGTTCAGTTTTACAGCTTTTTTTTTTTTTTTTGAAATGGTTATTTTACTTTTCTTATGAGTATTCGATAAGTACTCACATGTACAAAACATAATTATGTGAATTGCAAAAATACTAATAAATAGTAAATAACTTAAATACAGGTACCTAGCGGCTAGCCGTGTTCTTTGCAAACTTCCAAGACGAGTAAATAGACAAACATCTAACACACTCATATTGCTCAGATTGTGTAAGATAAATATTAAAATAAAAAGTTCAAATCGTTATTTCTATAAAAATAATATTGTATTACATAAATAATCATTAACTAAAAATACCTGAAAATTATATTCTAAAAAATCTTTTGCGTAGTATATTAATTCAATTTTTTTCAAGTACAATCATTATTATCTTATCATTCGGATTAATTTGTTAAGACGAGATCGCATATCATAATCATCTATCACGATAAACGACTGTGTGATTATCATAGACTTATAAGATTATAAGTCCATGGTTGTTATTCTTATTTCTTTAATTTGTATTCATAAAGAGTGAAATGAATCTAAATTTAGATAATAATAGGTAGGTAAATGATAAGTTAATTTTACCCAAACAATTTTTATTTTTATTATTATAATTTAGATTTTGGATATAACACCTATAGTAAAATCGCGATAATTTAAAAGTAAATAAAACAAGAATGTTTTAACAACAATTAATGTTGTTGAACACATTATAGTGAAAAAGAACGGAATTTGAAATCAATTAAAACAGTAAGTTTATTGTCATTCCCTTTGTAATAGATAGGTCAGGCCATCAGGGCCACTTAAATCAGCAGATTGCAACTGCCCCAGTGTTGTGTGTATATGTATAGTACACGTATGAGTGTTAGAGTGTCAATTCACTTCCCCGCGAATATATTGATATTATTGTTGAACACATAGGTACATAATACTGACTCGTGAATTCGGTTATTTTTTTCGTTCAACGAGAATTTCAAATGGACTGAAAAACACGTATTTAAAAACCCCAGTGATGTGTGCGAAAAAAATTGCATCGTGAAAATTGGCATAAAAAAATGCATATTTCGTGATTGTGTCACTATGTCATTGTGTCTGTCTATTATTTTAACATACGACGTAGTCTCTTCGCACCCTCCAGAGAACTTCCTATATTCACAATATTTATTACCAAATACGAGTGCGACCGTTTCGACTTTGAAACAACGATAATTCAGCCATAACCACAGTCTATACCTACACATTGTAAAGTACATACCATTGGTGAGTGGTGATGATGTAAGATGAACTTTCTATCAGAACCAAATTTTTTAACCAACGTCCATACCTTCATCGACCCATCTACTTCAACCCGCACCATAATTTCATTTAATGTTTAAACGTTGCTATAAACTCCAGTTAAGTTAGTGGGTACACATAATAATGTACAACAAACAGGACAAAAAACTCGGAGGCGGTCGTCTCTCGAATACTCCCTTCGACACGCCTGCACCATAATATTATGTGTAGGTACGTCGTGTTTTATGTAATCGACGCGTATAATAAGGGTCAAAAACGTGTCGTTGTTACTAGTATGCATGAAGTTGGACACTACAATGATGATGTTTGATGATTTTTGATGATTATAATGAGTATTTATGTAATGTTAATTTTGGGTGAGAAAATCGATAAACCCCGACCATAATATACATAATATACATTAAACAATATTAAACATAATAATATTTCCATTGAATTCTTTAAGTTTTGTTCTTAAAATTTACAGAAAGCAACGTCTGAGTTCTCAAAGCGACTATACTTATATATATATAAGATTTAACATACTCTGAGAAGATTATATAGAACAATTCAATAGTAAACTTTAAAAGTTTCGTGAGAAAAGTGATAAAGCGGAATTATTTAGTATCTAAAACTATATAAATAATTGTGTATAAAGTGTATTATACAAATCAATCATCATTAGTGTAAGAATATAAAATAATTATGAGTGTATTGATATTAACTACTATATCATAATACAATGACCAAAATATCATGAAATTTCAAAACCAAATAAAAAATTCAACTCTTCGGGGATTTGATACCTACAGTAACAAATTAAAATAATATTTATTTATTTATTAACTATCAAGAATTTAATTATTTATATAGGTATCTAAACTCCAATGCAGTATCATAGAATCATCATTACACCAAAAACTTTGATTACTATAAAGGGGGAAAGCGTTGGTAACCGTCTGCTGTACAGTTGTAGGTATCGAGTGTACCTCGTCATTGAGAAGTAAGTCACTTAAAAGTATGTGTTAAATATTTTTAATTGAATGGTAAATCAGCGTACCAATGGAAAACGATTTTGAGCAAAATAAGACATGCATAAGACAATCTATCAGCCTATAATACCTATTATACGTATAATGTATTATATATATTTATATTGCTACTAAAGTACTTAATTTTACTATTAGTAATACGGTAGGTTGATTTAAACTTTGCTTAAATATTTCATTTGAAAATTGTATTGTGTGTTTAAAATATAATAACATACATTAAAAATTTCAAGTACCTACCCACAAATAGTATGTTTAAATCACAACAAAATAACTAAAATCGTTATTCTTCGTTTAAATATCTAATTTTGCCCTGATTTTAAAAAAAAACTGTATATTTTTATAGATTTTTTGGTTACAATATAAAATTATATTTTCACCTTGAAATAAATTTTGAAACTTTTTTACACAGCAAACATTTTTATACAACTTTTAAAATAAAAAAAATCTAAAAAAAATTAAAAAATTAAATATATCTATAAGTAGTTCAAAAAAAGTCAAAATATTTTGAACATAATATACCATATGTATAGAAAAGAATAATACCTATTTGTTTTGGAATTACTTTAAGACAAAATTTATTTGGTTAAAAACTGGTTTTGCATGAAAATTCCAGTTTTTCAATTATTTTGCAGAATGAGCGGAGCGATGATTGATTTTACAACAATATGTTATTATTATTTTTTTGTCTTATGCACGATAAGAGATCGAAATAAAGCATCGATTTTAAAATTCAATATTTTTTCTGGTGGGAAACCTAATCTAGTTGGTGCATTTCGGGAGGTAATTTTAAACTGAGTGTTGATCTATAATAATTTTGTATTTTGTATGAAGTTCCAATTTTGACAAAAATCATATAAATCACGAAAATTTGCAAATTATTTTAAGTTAGAAATTCATAAAAATATTTTTTTTTATACAATATACTATTGGAAAATGTAATAAAAGATTCCTCATAAGTTTGTCTACCTTCAACAAAAGAAAAATGTCTATACCGGAAAGTCAAATTAAGTCTTATGAACGATTGCAATTTTCACTCGATTTCTCATAATTTTCTTATTTTGTTATAAGCCAAAAACTAATTACCGTAGATATTTAAATAACCACCTCACATAGCAGTTTAAGATATTACAAATACAAATGCACGGTTTTTTTATAAGCATTTAAAGCTAATATTTTGGCAACATTTATCCATTATTTATAGATATTGTAAGTTCAAATTTGGACGAAAATAAATATTTAAACAAAGAATAGTTTTTAACTAAAAAACGATTTTAGTAGTTTTTTTGTAATTAAAAAATATTATTCCTGGGTAGGTCATAGAAACTTTGAAAATACATTATTATATTTTATACATACAATGTAAACATTTCAAATGTAATTTTTCTGCAAAAATTAATTAAACCTAGTGTAGTACTAATAGGAAAATAAATTACTTCAGTCACAATGATATCTTAAATTTATATAGTTTGTAGTATTATAGGTTGACAGACCGTCTGCGCACAGAATCGTTTTTCGTATACCTACAATGATTTTACATAATTTAATTCAAATTTAATACACCTATTACAGATGTTTTTGTAGAAAACTAATGTATAGCTGAGCATTACTCACTTGTCGCTTTTTTTTTTTTTGTTTTCCTCAACTATTAAGAAAAGTTCTGGAAATTTTTACTTTTAACAAAAACATTTTTAACTTTTACGATGGTAAATTACATGCAATTTCAACATCAAACGTTTAAAAAAATGCTGCTTACGTCATTTCAAAAAGCCTAATGATAGAAGAACCGAAAAAAATTATTTTTAAAATTAAATATTTCAAATGTCTTTAAATAGCCAAAATATTTTAGAAATTACCTATATACCTAGGTGTTCTAGGTATAAATATTTAGTGACTGTTTTATTAGTTACTAAAAATAACCTATAGTTATGAATTTTTTTTTAATTATTAATTAAATAACCATTTTTTCACTGTGCTTTGTTGATTTATTCAAGTTATTTTAAAAGGCTGACTTTTAGCCTATAATCTAAAGATATTTTATTATGTATTGGTTATTAGTATAAGTAATTTATTTTTATTTTAGTAATTCTGTAAAAGGAACTAATTTTTGCAAAATATTATATAAGAATAATAAATCATCATATTATTATGTCATGTATAATATACTTATATGTTATTTACTTATAACAATAATATAAGTAACTATAACCGAAACGTGACATACACCGTACCACGATATAAACAACAATGAACAAGTCAATGATATAAATAAATTTAAATTAATATAAATATTTAAACTGTCAAAGTGCCTTTAGTGAAAGGTTTCTTTAATCTGTGTTTCACCCAAGCCATTATTTTTCTTTTGATCACTTTTGCTCATTGTTCTACTATGTAACAGATTGTAAATTATATAAATAAAAACAAAAAAAAAAAAAAAAATATAAATATTTAGAAACACTTTAATTGTGTATCAATTAAATAACAATATACGTAATTGTAAAAGAAAAGTTTCAAGTCTCAACGCGAATACATTTAAATGCGAAAACTTTATTGGTTAGTCGGACCCCACTCCGAGTTAACCATCGAAAACAAACGTCTACTGTATGTAGCAATTATAAAACCTATCTGGATTTACGGCATTCAACTATGGGTTTGTGCCAGCAAGTCTAACATCGATGTAATACAACGCTGTCAAAACATCGCTCTTCGGACCATCACCGGTTCGAAAGAAACAACGCAATTCACCGTGATATGGAGATGCCTACAGTAGCAGACGAAATTCAAAGGTTTGCTTGCTAACACCAGACGAGGCTAGATCACCATGTCAATCCATTGGCCACCCAATTATTAGATAACTCCAAGGACATCAGACGTCTTAAGCGTCTGAAACCATATGATTTAGTTTAAGATTTTAGATTAAGGCAGGAGCCACTTCATTGGAAGTGACTCCATTAACGTGTAAAATATATATAATTGTTAAACATATTTATAAAGACCTTTGGGTCGTTTAAATAATAAAGCCAAGGGTATATATATAAAAAAAAAGTCCCAACGAATAATATTTTTTGAGTTACAACAAAATAACTAAAATCAACTGAACCAATACAAATTCATCGCTCCACTCAGAATCGTTTATCAAAAGTATAATTTTATGTATTGTAATAATGTAAAGACTTAGGTGTACGTTTAATAGCGCTGTCTTTCAAAACCATTTTTCTAAAAACTTTTAGGCCGTTAGGAGTGTTTCAAAAGTTTGAAGTACCTAGTCGTTCTGGTGATTGAAAATGTAATCGATGTATCTAGTCGATAATACATAATAATTGTTAGTTGTAAAAAATAATATTTTCAATTAAAACAATAATATTTATTTTCTCAGTATAGTTTTTCTAAGGGAAAAAACTACGGATAAATGTTGCAAAGTTAGTAAGGCAGTCTTCAACGGTTCTATTTTTGTTTTTTTACCTATTCATCTTTGTGTTCATTATGCTAAATAGATGCATCTCATGCAGTCAATAACAATGTATATTATATTATTATTAGTAAATCATTTTATTAATTTACAAAAATAACGTTATTTTAATAGGTAACAACTTGATGTTTCGAAATACAGTATATCTACTGAAATACAGTATCAGGTCTTATGTAGCAAATGTAGTAAAATGTTTATTATATAATTGGAGAATAAGTCAATAACCTTTATTGAGTGATAAAATTAGAAAAAATCAGCATCGATATAATAGGTACTTCGTAATTATTTATTACATTTACCATTAAAATATATTATTGTTTTTATAGCTTAATGTGATGTTTCAAAAATAATTGTCTCATTCAAATAGCCCAATAATTTTTAATACATTTAATATACTAAAAATACCATACTTTATAAATACAGCATTTTCTGTTACTGTTAATAAGTAATAACTAATAATAAATTATTATTGTACATGCAAAGAGTAATTAGATTGTATCATAATAAACGAGAAAGAAATAATATGCATCTAGTATTTACTATTTATGAGAGTTTTTTTGTTTCTGAGTGAATACTATTGTGGTGGTAAAAAAATCTTCTTGATCAAATTTGCAATTTAAGTACAATTTTAAAATATTTCAAGTTTTATAGTAACCTTTTGGCATGTATAAAACGATTTTGTAAAAAAAAGAAAATATATAATATAAATAAGTAAGTGGATTACACATGTTTATAAGTAATAAAATGTATCTAAAAGACAACACAGCTAAATCAAGTCAAATTAATGGTAAATGGCAATAACAATACGCCAACACAGTCCACACTAAATAATTAATAGCAGAAAGATTCGGACAATATAACCAAGTGTATCCATTACCAATTAAAAATACATTTTTACTTTTAACATTAGTATGATACAATTTTGTATATATCTTGTAACACAAATTATACATTTAAAATATCAGAATATAGTTTAATAATATATATTACTACTCGCTAGTATCTAAGAATTAAAAAATTCAATAGAAAAATATGACTCACATTGAAATACTCAATATTAATTTGTTTTATCTATATTATATGTTAATGCATATTAATATATTATAAATTATAATATATAAAATAACAAATGTATATAAAAATACTTATTAAATAACAAACTAATAGACATAAGTTCATAACACTTATAGGTATTATGTTGTTACAAAGAATTCTAACTTCACTGTCGTATATTTTTTTTGAAGTTTAACGTAGGTAAGACTAGCACTTATACTTAGCATTTCATCAAAATCAAAAATCCAGTGTTTCACAGTAATAATTTTATTGAAATATTTCAAACTTCTAATAGATACTATGTAGAATACAGTTTTACTTATTTAAATCAATTTTCTGGAATTTGGCTCAAAAACATCATGGTATATTGCTCTAAATTTAATAAAATATAATATAGTCTTTGCTCTACAGTATTATTCAATTCTATAGCCCGTTTTATCTTAAACATTTAAAACGTGTAATTATATTGTGAATTGTTATTTCCTCATATTATTGTTTGTTAACTGATGGGATATTTAGAAAAAGCTCGTGTTCTTTTTATTTTAAAAATAGTTGTTATCTGACAGTTGAACATATCGTTTGTGTATACTATGTGTGTTATCCGATATATAAATTGCGTAACGTAAGTACCTTAATAAAAATATTTGGTTTTAGTGTATCATTATTTTTCAAGTTCATAAAACATTATCGTGGTTAATATACTTTAAAATAATTATACGCACAATTAAAATTCGTACATAGTAACTAAGCATTTTGTAAGATTAGATATAGGTACACAAGGAATTAATCTAATTTTGATATCACCGCCAAATTTATTGGAATATCTAAAGTACCTACATATTATTATTAACATTTTTAAAATAACAAACTAAGTAGTTTTAGAAAGCATAGGGAAAAACAAAAACAATAGTGAAAACAAATGGTAATTTTTATGCAAATCCAAAATTTGAAAAATTCGATTTTATTTTTTTGGACTATCTCAAAAAAAACTAATTCTACTGTAGACACTTGACATTTTGACAAAATATTTATATTAGCATTATCCATACATCGAGGTACATTTTTTTTTCATTTTTCTCAATAAAAACTTTTTCACTGAGTAAAATAGCTAGAAAATGTAATGCAAAGTTCCTCAAAAGTTTCTTTAATAGAAGTTTAACAATATTTGACGGCTCGATTACTTTTTATATACATTATAGTTCAAATGTTGATAAAATTGATCAGAATCTCGAATATTTTCAAATTATTTTTCAGTTAAAAATTCATAAAAGTAGTTTTACTTCCTATAGCTAACATTAAAAAGTTGAATAGAAGATTCTCCACAAATTCTTCTACTTAAACAAAACAAAAAAAGTTTACCGGGAAGTTATGCTATGTATAGCCATGAGATACATGTATTTTAGATATTTATTTATTTTTTTTTTTTATTGTTAAATTTGATTATTTATACAGTTAGTACACTAGGATAGTTACACTGTACTAGGCCCTCGTAATGAGGGGATGTTGGACCTGGAGTTCAGGGGTCCGGTTATTTTATGGGCCCGTTTGAAACGAATTTATAATTTTTGACATTTTGACTGGAATACTTATTTTAAATGCCCGCAAAAACTTTTAGTACAAGGGCCCAAAATTTGATGCAAGGGGCCTGCTAGGTAAACATAACGTCTTCGGTCAAAATCGTTTTTCGTGTGCAGTGGTTTATCATTCAAATATAACATATCTTAACATCTATTAAAATGACATACTGGACAACTACTGTCCTTCAGCTACTTATTCACTTTTTTTTATGATTTCAAAAATAATAGGTACTTTTTAACAGTATTTATCGATAGTAAGTAATAGTAATTACTTTAAATTATAATATATTTTATAAAAGGTAAATGATAAGTTGATATTCAATAAAATAAAAACTATTTAATAATAATAATTGTTTAGTGATTTGTTAATCTGAAGGTTTGGCGATTTGTATTTACACGATTTTTGTGTCACTCTCCATAGCCTGTCATATTTTGTAGAGAGGTTATTACAAAACTTTCAAAAGTCAATGCTTTGTATTTGGCCAACATTTTTTTTAATAAAATCAAAATTAGCTAATTATTTATAATTATGTTTGTGTGCATTAAGACGAGTACGTCAAATAAGAGCTGCGACTCTGCGTTTATCCGCCATGTATGTGGATTGGTAAGGGTGTTAGATTTAAAGTTCAATAGTTTATCTAGTGGTTGGATGACCACGCCGCTGATTGGAATAACATTTGTGATATGATTTATAGCTTGATCAATAATGTCATCAGTAGATTTTAGTTTAATGCTCAATATTATTTCCTGACTAACAAGTTTGTAAAATTTAAAACAATCAATGGAAGCTTGGGTAAATCTGGGAAAATTGGCAGATAAGTGTTGAACGTTAGAAGGAGTGATCAGAGCTTATATCAAGAAGGTTATCAGTAGATCTGTATATTCTAGAGGGCATTTTAAAGTTATGAGAGCTTTGAATTCCTCTAGAAAGCTTGTATCTTGACATCTATAAATGTCAGGAGCTTTGTCATTGATGTAGCTTGTAAGTGTGGTATTTGGCCTTTAGAAAGTGGATCATTAATCTTTAAAATTATTATTAAGGTATTTTTTTATAAATTCAACAAAATAATTCCTCAAGATAATTTATATTTTTTTGTATTTTTAAGTTCTTTTAACTTTTTTAATCTAACAATAATTGCTAATCTAATAACTACGACTAATTGTCAATTTTAAATTATTATTGTTATGAAAGTATTTTAATGTGGATGGTAACAATGTTATGAGTAATCATTGTAATCGATAATTGAAAACTTAATATTACTTATAGTGTTTGTTCATTGCAATCTAGTTCGTACCGAATGTTTTTAATTTATATTATATCCACTCGATACATAAAATAAGTATTTTTGATCTGAGTAACTTGCACCGTGGATACATTAGTCAAATAATTTTGCTACTACAATTTACAACAAATCATTAGTCATTACTTATTACTTATTATAGCCCATAAGTTTAAATAATATTAGTTCTTGAACTTCTGAGCTGACATTATTACATAATTAATTGTTATAATATTATAACAATATTATCCTCTTATAATAATAAGGTACTCGTTTTAAGCTGCACCTTATTCGTAAAAGACCTTATATTATAATATACCATTCAGTATTCTACGTTATCAGTAATACGCCCAGTAGGTCCTAGTATAAAATTATAGTAAATTAAATATTAAAACAAAATAATGCCATGACTAGTAAATTCCATGACTAGGTAATAAATATATAAGGTTAAGAAATTGTGATATTCATTCAAACTAATTGTTTTTTTTTTAATTCCGCTTCTATTATTATTAGTTATTAGTACTTATTACATTATGTAATTTACATACCATTTTTTCAACTCACAAGCGTCATATACGATGATTAGCAGTAGGTACATGAAACGGATAATAAGAATTTTTTACTTCGCATCAATAATATACACATTTCATATTCCGTAAGCCATGTACACCGGGACCTGGTCAATTGAGATTATACTTAATGTGATGAACCAGAACATCATAGCTCGTCTGATCGAAACCTAATGCACTTTATATCATTTTTCCAAAACCCAATTTATGTATATAGAACACGATCCATAAAACGTGTTAGGAGGGGAATCTTAGGGTAGGGGAAAGAAGAAAAAAATTGTCTAAAAAAATTGTTTAACTATTGTTCTTCACTGTATAATGTATACTGTATCAATACAAACTGTAAGACTTTACCATAGTACGTGACGTTCGGACACATGTTTCAACTGTCGCGATTTATTGCATGCACATCTACACGTGATAGTTCATTGAATGGGTACGAATAAGTTAAAATACATATTATATGGAACGGAATAATAAAAAATTAATATAAAGGACACCCCAATAATAGATAGTAATAATTCTAAAGGTTTTTGTGGTAATAATTATTGAATAAAAATAAAGTAATTGATTTTACTAAAAATATTGGCCTATAGAAGTCAATAGACTAATAATATAGAAATTGATGATTATACAATACCCAATTTGTCGAATACAAAAGGTGTCTGGTATAATTAATTTAATACCATCATATTTATTGGTTAAAGGTCTTCCACTATAGACAATAATTGATTTAGTATTTTAGTCCATAAAACTAAATTGCAAAATTAAACTTGAAAATGTAATTTAAATTATTTATACCTACCTAATATAAACTATGTATAGTAAATAACATAGTACGCCTTAGATATCTATGATACAATAATAGACAATCAAATTAATAACATTATATATAGTCTAATAGAGTGGCCGGAACTTGAAGTACATTATTGGTTTTTTTTTTTTGGTGGGAGGAGAGATATAACATAACTTTTTACTTATTGTGGCTAAAATAACAGTGGGGGAGGAGGTTCTACCTCTCAAATAATTCACCAATAATAAATCTATATAATATGTAAGCATTAATTAGTGATCCTCGAAGTATTATATAATTGTAAAATTAGTCAAAATACATCAAATAAGTATTATCCGTATTATAATGTGTATAACAATTTGTGTATCTATATACACAAAAGAGAGCATTAACTAATTTAAAAACGTTTTTCTTTTAATCTTAACAAGTTGGTCCAATGCTCTAATAAAATTAATGAATTAATTAGAATATTATACTAATTTCCATTTTAAATATTTAGTTTTTTTCAGTTTATTTGAAAAATAATAAGTAAACGTTAAATTACAAACATGTTTATACAAACATATAAATGTGGTTAAAATTACATGATAAATTATTATCTTTTTATTTATTCACGATGTAAACAATGATTTTAAACAAGCTAACAAATAAATAATTATTGATTCAATAATTTAGTAAAACAACCTTATAATTGCCTTATTGATTACAGTGCGTAATTACAGCAAATACTTGAACGAATTTATACAAAACTATAAGTTATTTAAAAAAACCGAGAGTTGCAAAATCACTAATAAGTAGAGCCGGAACTTAATGCAATTACAAAGTATTAAATATGCATGCACTTATATACGCTTAAAATAGTACAAATATGCTTTAAGAATATGCACATATTTTTGTTTTCTCAAAAATATTTTAATGTGTCTATTTCATATACTTCTCAATCTCTGAGTGAATCTACCTGCCTCTTGAATAAATACTGTACACAAGTCTGAATATGAATTACTTTAACCGATATCTTTTCCACCACTATAAAATATCAGGTGCAAATCTATCCTTGCCCCGTACAATTGCCCATATTATGGTCTAATAAATTTTGCGTTTGATAATTAAACAGAAGGTACTTAAATAAAAATAAAATATAAGTACTACCTATTTCATTAGAGAATTAAATTTAGGTATATCACGCATGTTTTTCCGGTTGATCACATTATATACTATACAATTATGAAAATGTTTAGAATAGCATTATGATTTGAAATACACATTTTTATAGCAAATTTTTTGCATATTTTGACAATTATTTTGGCTTTTAGTGCTTATTTTACAATTTTTACAACTAATTTTATCATATTGATTATAGTTAGGTATTTTTCACTTTACTTTACTGCTTTTCACACTACTGTTTGACTCTATTGTATTCTATTATGTTCTAACAAAAGTAATTGAAGAATGATATGAAGAATGATTTAGATAATAAGCAAAGTTCACATAGACTGGTTTACTCACCAAACTTAGGAGAGGGGATTAAGATTTAAAAATTTGGATAGTTGTAATTTATGTTCAACGTCAACAGATTTTATTCATAAAATATGTTTTTCATATTGTAAAACATGTTTTTAGAAGTCATTGATAAAATGATAAATAAATAAATATATATACCTTTTTATTATTATTGTTTGTTAAAATCATATTACTAACAGATGTTTTTCATTAAGAAATAAGATTTAATAGCTTGTTTACGAGGTAAAATTATATAAAGTATTTATGCCTATAAGAATTTAAATTACTTTTTAATTACTCACACATTTTATTTTTATAGTATCTATACCTACTATGGTTACTACAGTAATTCACTTCAAATAGGTATTCAGTTTAAGTTAATTGTTTGATGACAATCCAGAACTTACATTTTGCTAATATCTCATAATAATTATAGCTAAAGCATAAATGGTAAATTTAAATAATAACCCCAGCTTAGGTCCACAGAGCAGCCTTTGTCGTCATTTATTTACTAAAAATTACTAAAAACTACCAAACACAACATAAAATTAGATCTTTTAATATAAATGTATGACAACTAAAAAAATGAATTATTTTCAATACCTGTGAGACGATATCGTAATGCCTGACCTTACCCAATCATTGTAATTTACCAAGAATAACGTTCTCCACAATTCGAAGTAACGTATCATGATTCCAATAATTTGTTTGACTAGGTAAAGTAGGTTAGCTAAAATAATATGCCTTTTATTTTTAACATACGATAAACGGATAAATATTATTCAATATGGTAAATATTACAATATTAACTAAGGTCAAAAGATTTACAAAAAATATTATTCAAAAACTATAATAACAAAAATAAAATACAAAAATGTATTTTATGTTAAGTATGTAAGTATATACATACAAAATTTTTAAATTATATAACTTTGAAAATTGTTCGAAAATCGGAGCAATTTTTCTACCCCAAATGTTGATGATGGATAGAAAAACAAAAATATAATATTATCATTATAAATACAGTACATTCATTCTCTCCGTTCAAAATCTAAAAAGGAAAACAGCAAAAAAAAATAAGCTCAAACAATATTTTTAGCATGAGAAATACCCTATTTAAAAATTAGTTCCAAATATACTATTTACTACACACAAATTATAGACAAACCAATGTATTAGCAAAAAGCGATGAATGTATTGAATTTACAATGATGTCTGTTATGTGTTCGTTATAAAAGAGAATCTAGTTGGGAGTCAAAAGTTTAAAAACCACCGGTACTTTTTTAATAATTGAGTGAATTAAAAATAAAGCGGATTACTGGGTACATTTGTAGGTGTCTAGAAAATCACTGTGATGTATGTATTAAATTTGAATTCAATAATCATTGTATAGGAAAAATAATTCTGAGTGAAGACGTCTGTCATATTACTAAGTAAAATATATAAATTATAATATGAATCATTTTTATGATTAGTGGAAAAGTATTATAATTAAGGTGGTAACTAAAATATAAAGTATAATATTCAAATTCTATAGAATTTCGGAAAATTGAAAAAACCGGCACCGATACCCTTAAATTAATTTACTCTACTTTTAGCCATAGGCACCACATTAGGTTAAATTAATATTTACCAAAAAAATTGCATTTGAAAATGTCATGTATATTCTGTATACACTATGTACTCTAAAAGTCACAAGTACCCACAAATAATATTTTTAAATTATAACAAAATTACTAAAATCGGTATTCTTGGTTTTAATATGTAATTTAGTAGTAGTTTGAACTTAAAATGTCTGTAAAAATAACTGGTTTATATATTTTTAGATTTTTTGGTTACAGTATCACAATCCTTGTTTTAAATTTTTTAATCTTAGCTATAAATATTGAATATTTAATAATTTTTTAACTATATTTTAAAATTGTCGATATTTTGATAAATATTGTCAACATATACATAGAACATTTTTATGAATTTTCAGCTCGAAATAATTCGCCAATTTTCGTAATTTTGATGGATATTATTAAAATTTTAACTTAAGGTGCTCATAAAAAATTTTGGTGGACTTATGCTTAACTCTTTATTTAATTTCCACAAACAACAAATCATGAGGAACGTTGTATTCCATTTTCAATACTTTTGACCAAGCAAAAAATTTTTTTCCGACAAGAATTTAATAAAACTCAATATTTTCTTAAGTTTTCTAAAAAAAACACATAATTGTACAATCAATACATTCATTACTCCGCTCAGAATCCGAAAAAAGAGGATGGCGAGAATTTTTAAACAAAACAAATTTCTTAATTTGTTGTAATTCAAATACGAATAACGATTTTAGTTATTTATTAGTAACTTTGACGTACATATTTACATAATATTTAAATTATAAATTTTAATACAAGTAAACGAAATTTTAAATATATATATAGATTAGTTTTATGCATTTGTCTATTTAAACCACGAACCATTATAACACCTACCCTACAGTAAGTCGATTTTGACTCAAAAGGTTAAATTGTTATTAAAACAATATATTTCAATATAATACGCTATTATAATAAATGCAATTTTTTCGTAAAAAATGTATCAATAGTAAATAAAATTACTATAGTTAGCAAATATATATAAAACCAAATAGAAATATTAGTATACCTATCCTAGTTTTTATAAGTATAAAGACTTCTTACCCATAATTGTTTTTCGTACACAATGATTTATCATAGAATTCAAATTTAACACATACAGTGACTTACTCAATGGCAGTATTTACACTAAT
The DNA here is from genome assembly GCA_027563435.1 of Nasonovia ribisnigri. Lineage (NCBI taxonomy): Eukaryota > Metazoa > Arthropoda > Insecta > Hemiptera > Aphididae > Nasonovia > Nasonovia ribisnigri. Next base: position 683,852 of record JANEHU010000216.1, read on the forward strand.
TTAACTCGACTCCTACTTTCCACCTTTTTATTAAATTTTGTTGTCATGTTTTTGAAATCTTAATATTACGCTTTTCGGTTGACAAAAAATAATTTACTTAATGATGGATTTATTAAAAAAAAAAGTTTAAGGATTATTAATAATGAACTATTTACTTACATTGCTTATAAATTAAAGTGTATCGTGTATAATGTATACATTATAATATTAAGAGACTTGCGGGTACGGTGTGCTTACCTAGTCAATCTAGTCATTTCTGTAGGTCACTGAAGCAGCAATCGATGTGGTTAATCACTGGCTCTTACGCCACTAAGAGGTTCCGAGCAAATAAGGAGGGCGAATAAGCATCTAATTTCTAAGGATTGCTTATTTAATAATTATATTTATATTTTTAGTTGTATATCCCTATAAGTATATTACTAAAAAAATAAAACAGACATATCGGTATGGAATAATCTGAAATCTGAATAGGTTGGTGGTATAATTCAGTAGCATACTACGAACAGACATTACGTAGCTTACTGATAGGTGACAAAATTCACCTGTTTTTATTTTTACTGTACCTAGCTTTAAAAAAATTGAATTTTATTTACTTATGTTGCTCAGTGAAAAGAAATGTATTTTATAATAAATAATTATTATTTATTTATTATGTCAACTATGGTGAACAGTTGACAATTCCGAGAAACATTTTTTATTCTCTTTAAGATCGAAGTACCTATTGTCAATTTCTTTATAATACTTCTGATTTATGTTGGTGGTTTAGAGAGTTTATGCGGTCATTTATGGGACAATTTAGGACAAATATATTTTAGTTGCAGCTAGTAAAAATAAAAATAGCTAACATGCCTAAATGATAAATGATAATATACCCCTAATGTATAAATTGCTTAAAATCTTTCTAAATATTTTGAAAATGTCAATGAGTATAAAAAAAATTCTGCTCGTGCGTATTTTTAATATTTTTATATCGCTTATACTACTGAATAACTTACGTGAAACCTTTTATTACATTTTTAAGGTTTTTAAGGTTTCTAAACCTACCTATATAACATGTTTCTATATACATTTGTACAAACTATTATATATTAGTACCTATATAATGAAGTACTAAATAATTCATTTTAAAATATGTTTTTAACAGACTTAATTAAAAGAATAAAAAGAAACATCAAGAAATTTGTAAGAAAATATTTTATTTAAAGGCACTAATAAATTAAATAGGTGTACATAATTGTGTGTATAGTTTTTTTATGGATAGTGATATTAAGTAATCAATAAACTCAACGATAAATAATAATAATATATTAATTGAATTAATAATGTGCGTTTGTGAGTCTCAAATCTACTATCACATTAGTTTCTAAGATGATCAATCATCATTTTGGAACTAATGTAATTTCCAGCATTATTAGTATATTTTTATACAACTATCCTTTTGCAGTTTATTGATTCATTATAGTTTAATTTATGTGTGTTCTGCATTATCCAATTGTTGTGTAGAATATAACTAAAATAACTAATAAGCATTATAGCAAAGAGAACTCAGTATAGTTGTTATAAATCAAAAATGCATTTATATTTTATATATTGACAAGTGACAACCTATCACCTATGGTATATACTTGCAGAAATCTCGTAAATTACACGGTAGTGGAAAATGTATACAGAACAATATTATTTATGGACTTTTTCTAATGCACTATAGCAGTTGTCTCGTGATGTCCTTGTCGGATCTGGTATACGTGAGTGATCGCCAAACACTGCTTATTAGTGAATATTTTCCCAAGAAGTGTAACGTTTAACACACGCGAAATCTTTTCGAAATTCGGAAACCCGAAACCCCATACATCTGCCCATTAACCGTGACCAGATGTGCTCAAACACGTAACCCCACCACCCAGTTTAATAACGCTCAAAAGGCACGACGGTCATTATTCTCTTAAAGTATTATTTATTTTTCTTTTTTCTCATAATGGCTATCAAATAAAATCGGTTATATTTTCTGACACATTATAAAAAATGTATTATATTATAAATATGATTTGTCAACTTTATAATTATTTCAATAAATACAATATGCCTTTTTCATATTACTCGTATGTTATATATTTATACGACAAATAGTGTTTAATGTTTCAACATTAATTACATTTTTAACATGAACCAAAACATTTTTTAATGAGTATTGATAATTGAATTAATTAAAAATAATTTTTTGAGTTGTGACTATGTCACAAATAGTTAATCAAAAGCTGTAAGTAACACTTCAATTAAACACGAAGCATGCTATAGGTACGCCAAATAAATAATAATATAGGTACTTAATACTTGTAATTTTAACTGTTGTAGCCACCCACCTACTGAGTACCTATACTATTTCCATAATTATTGCTATATTATATTATTAATTCTAAATTAATTCATGTTTATTTAAATTATATGTACCTATCCTATCTATTCTATGATGACTTTAAATGTATGACAAGATGTGCTCAATAAACTATAAATGTATAATTTAAGAATAATATACTTTGTTCCATATTACAATAAAACAGTTTACCCCTTCTACCCGGCCACCATCGCTCTCACCATGCTTGTCGCTATATTTTTTGCACGTACTTTTTTTCAATTTGGCTAGTCGTTGACCTCGACCACGCAAAATTAATTCACACAACTCTATCCCCATAACATACAACACCATTGAAGAGGTCAAAACTCGAAGTTGCCAGCTCCCCCATATTTATTTTTATTTTTGTTGGACGAAAAATAATCGTTGAGAATATAACAGGGAAGTATATGCATATAGTCTTTAAATTAGTAACCAAGAATAACTCATTATATTCAAATTATTCAGTGTTGGGATAGGACAACCGTAGTACCGTGTATGATTGTATGAATAATGATAACATAAATAACCATCGTCAGTTTACACAGGTTCTTTGAATTCATACAACATTTAAACTATATTTTGTATTCTTACTATAATAATGTAAGGTCTAATTCATCACAAGCTTATGTATAATATTATAATATAGTAATAGCCGCAGTTTTGACAGGAGATTAAACATAATCAACCGGAAATGGAAGTATTGTTAATGAGAACCAGACGTCTTACCTAAACCATTAAAGGAAATTCACTAAATTCACAAAAAAAAATTGCATCTGCTTCAGAATAATAATGAACACACCGGCATACCGTGAATCAACTAGAATTATATAGATCTATATTGTTGTGTGTAAATTTGTTAAATGTTATAGTTTTATTCATTTAAATGTGAGGCACCCATACTTATATCAAACTTACCAAAAAAAAATATTTTTCCATTTTTAAATTAATCGTTATTAACTATTTCAATTATCAATACTCATGATCGATCACTTTTCATGTTAACGCCAAAACGTAAGTGAGACAATTGTGAGTAATATATATATATATATGACAACTACATTAATAAACCGACTATATAATAGTAATGTACATAAAAACAATAACGCTTTTGTAATTATTCATATAGAGGCTTACGTATTAAATGTAATCATATTATGTGTTCTTACATATTTCCTCCCGGCGGTTAATGTAAAAATAATATAACAGTCGTTAAATATTCAAATTTTCTTATGAAAGAGTTGGTAAATTCATCATAACGTTACACTAGAATTTTATAACAAAAAAAACTACCATTCACATATTATTATCATAGAATTACCGTTAATATACGAAACAGAATAAAAAGAGAGCAATGACCTCGTTTCGGGATCTCACTGTTAAATTTGCATAACATGTGTTAATCAAACATTATTTTAATGTTCATCGGCGATATATCCAATATACGTATAATAAATTAAATTCAAACATGTTAAATTTTTTGCAAAGTAATAACGCAAAACGTTTGTACCATTGAGTCAAAATCGAACAATACACTCCACATAAATCCAAAACAAATATGTTCACTTGTAGATATCCGTTATGAATTATAAAAATATAAACATATTGCCATTTTATACTTATATGTAATCGCGTTTTAATTAAACATAAGGCAAAAAACATTCTGAGTCGTTAGATATTAATCAATCTTCAGATAATATTGAAAACATTCCATAACACTATGAAAGTTGATACATAATATTATTATCTATCAACTATATTATATTGAACAACTAAATACTAGGTACAGCTTCAATCAATGGAAAAATATGCAATTGAGTATGAAGTATGCAAGGAAACTACACTAAACTTGCCTAGTTAAAAGTTCACTTGGTTTTCTCTATATCGTACATAAATAAATATTTTAATTATTAATGTTATAACAATTTAAAAGCAAAGTTATAACTTAAATAAGTTAAAATTAAAAAATCACTAAAACGTAGGTATAAGGTATAACATAAGATCTTACTGCTTATAAATTTAAATAATGATCTATTACGTTGTTTATTATGATTACTGGTTATATATATATATAATACCTACATGAAAATATCACGTTAGCAATGAGTATAATTACAAACATGACAGTAAAATTAATGAATAAATAAACAAACAAATCAAATCAAAAATCAAAAAGTACAAATTAAAATTAATAAATTATTTAGACAATAAAAAGCATTTAACGGTAAATATCCGAAATTAAGTTTCTTTCAAAAAAAAACCACTCACTGAATTATACTTACATACTGACACACTGAAAATAAATGTGTACAACTTGTACGTAGGTACTCTGATTATTTACAGTTTTAAATTACTATAATTTACCACATTTTAATAAAAAATAACGTCAAAATATTAAAAATAATATTATATTGAATTCTTAAATTTATTTTACAAAAATGTAGTTTCAAAATTTGATACTTTATATAATATATGGTACCTATTATATTATCTAACATTCTCGTGTTAGACCTGTAACATCACGATTCACGGTACACCGTATATAAGACCCTATAACGCTAGCCCATCCCAGTTCAACTTGATGTGTTAAAACATTGTTTTGTATCCCTAGTCAAAGCCTGCAGAATAATACAAGGGTAATTTCTTTTGAAATTCATATTACACAACCCCTATACAAAAAAAATATGACGGTTAAACTAATGACTACTGTGTTGTGATAGCGAAATACCGTTTTATCGAAATGCCCTAGGATTACCTACTAATTTTTTTTTTTAATTTGATGGCACACGACCACATAATATGTTACAGGGTTAGTTTTTACACTGCATTATCCAGTAGCGTTTTTGGATCTTTTCTTTCCTTTTATCATTTTTTTTTTTATCCTTCACCTGGATTTTTTCCATTTTGGCAGTTCATCAAAATATCATCGCTACAATAAAGAAACTTGAACGTTATTATTATTGTTATTATATTGTGTTAGATATATAAACCTACGTCCGGATTTCATTTTTTCCTCTCACTCTTTCACTCTCTCTCTCTACCTACATGCATTATCAAAAGAAAAACATCTGGTACACGTCGCATTGTTGTGGAGTTTTGCACTACCTGCAGATCACGTACGTTAGCTTAAAACTCATGAGCGAACGTGCCCCTCACGGATAACGTCGCTGGTGGCCCCCTGTAGCCCACCGTAATAGTTATAAAGGGGGGGAACGATCATAGGTTGGATAAGGTTCGAGTCGGTCCGGCCGTTTTGACCTTTCGCAATAGATATACGAATACACGAAATTCGTCTAAGACTAAATACCCAAAATAATATACGGCTGACCTAATCGAAGGTTCCTATTAGTTAAAATATTTTTTATACGTTACAAGGGTTATTGTCTATTGAAGAGAAAAATCGAGCATGAACCAGTTCTTATGCTATACCCTCATCGTTTGAACAACTGATTTATTGCAATATATTACTGGATAAATACCTATGTTGTAACAAAATATCTAATAACTATGATCTAATCATCGCAAATCGATAAAAAACTTATTTTTACCCATAAAATGTGTTAACCGTCATATTTTTTTATAATCAATTCAATTAAAAAAAAGTCAGAACCTACGCATTTTGTACCCACCTATCTTTATTATGAATTAGCGTATTCAACACTTCTCCGTAAATTTAAAATTATTAATTACTGTTATTATTATTTTATCATAAAATTATTTACTTACAATTTACTATTAATACAAAGATTGTATAATAGTCTTAAATGTAAGCTATCGAGTAATTAGTTGTACAAAAAAAATATTTTAAAAAACCAATTAAATATTATTAAATAATTTTACACGTTCCAATGTTATTAAATTACACTTCTATTAATTATTTAATCAATCATTATTTTACCGTAAATTCTTTATTTGTTTTAAATCTGATCAGTGAGTACACTAATTTAATAAACTTGTGATAAAAGGAAGCAAATGGTATTGATAAAACTACTACGACAATAAATAATATTAATACTTACAGTTAAAATTACGTTAACGAAGAGGTATCCAGAATTAAACTTGACCACCTGTATGGTATAGGACACACTGATATATTATAAATTAAACAATTTAACACGGACCCGTGTTGAAATTGCCGAGTTCGGGGGGTTGTACTCGAAGGTGAAACAAAAATCTCTGGTTGGTCGGTCAGTCTGTGGTTACTGTCACTGTCAAAATAAAAACTCCACCGAACGCTCCCACTCTCTTTAAACCCGAACTGATCACCGTCCCTTCCACCGGTGAACTGTTTTTTTTTTTTCATTTTTTTTACCCTTCGGGATTGCAGGTAAAAAGAAATAATAAACAGTATATACCTATATAAGACATATTAGTAACAATATAAAAAAAACAACAACAAAACAAAAAAAGTAAGATAGAAGAGAATATAGAAGGAAAAAACCCGACAACTTAGGAGGGGGCACACACACACACCAATCGTTTGACGTATTTAATAATGTACACGTTCCTTGGATAGATATTGGATTATTATATGCATTCAGGATTTTATCTGTTCGCGTGCCTGTGTGATCGATGGGACAACATAAAAAGTGCGTTAGCGTAGATCAATTTTAAACTGAATACATTTACAGCGATATCATTTTTTTTTTGTTCGTGCGAACATTTTTCTTTTTTTAATTTTACATACGTTTTGCACACTTTATGACGCAAATGTATAGCGATTTGTGAGAACCTAATTATTTAAATGCATAATAAATCCAATCAAAGTAATAGTTACATCTTGTAAATAGTACACGACGATACAAATCGTCATAATATATTGTGTTATCTCCGCTCTAATGATTTAATTTTAAGCCCAATTATTTAGGCACGATGCGCGTACAACGAGACTTATTTAATTATATGGATTTCAACATTATTATATTTTATACCAACAAATTAAAAATTAAAACTAATACTACATTGCCACACACGCACATGCTGTGAGTAAACATGTATTTAAGTACGTAAGTTTATAACTAAATTAATTATATCTATAAAACTAAGTATGTACTTTTTGGACAAGTGTGTGTGTAGCGAGGAAGGTACTCAACAATAATTGTATCATGGATAAACAGTTAAAAAATGATAAAACATTTTCAGTCTTTTGAATTTTAAATGTAACGTTTTTATAGTTGACAAAAATAAATGCATGGGCTTGGATTGGAATGTAATTTAATTTAATTTAATTTAATTTTCTAGTTATTATTACTAGACTTAACTGTTAAGGATAAAATACTTGCAGATAGGTAGTGAAATATTCACGTTGTTACCTAAGATTCAATATGACACTAATTTATTCTAAAAACTAAAATAATACATACCCATTATTAAATCATCATTCTCAATTAAGAACTTTTTGTGGAAAATTATTTTTTTCTTAAATAACTCAATAATTCAATAACTCTTAGAAACGTATTACAATATACCAAATTGTTCAGATATTCATAAGAATCAAAACTTTAGAGATAAAATGCGTGTTTTTCTGGAAATTTTGGTCATGGTTACATTTTTGTAGGTCCCATTTTAATTTTTTTAATTTGAAAAATTTATTATTCTGGGTAGAACATAGAACACGACTGCGTACGTTTATAGACAGGTTAAAATACTATTATCATACATATCTTTTCGAACAGAAATAATGTCTATCATTTCAAAATTACAACTAACATTACTCTGCTTGTCATTTACAATTTTCTCGCAATATTTGTCAATCTATTTTCACATAAAAATTAGGTTCATATTATGCATGTTCCATCAATAATACTTACAATTGAAGTTTTATGAGCGTCGCTAACTATGCTTGCGTAACACGTTTTTACTGTACAAAGCCATTTATGCATTCCGTCTCTATGTGTTCTTACATGCCTATAGACTTATTATTATTTAAAAGAAGTAACTGTTTCCCTTTTCAGATTCTATTTGTTTGATTGCATTTTCGATAGTACTAAACGTCGATATAATACACACAAGTGTGGCGATCAACGACGATTTAAATCTCCGGAAAATACCCTCTATAATATCGGAAACAACGATATTCCGTTAAATCTGATATATTTGGCATCGTACATCGGTTATCATTAACTATAAACGGCGTGGGTAATAAAAGATTAATGGTAATCAAAAATCGCAAAGTATTTATAAATATTGTTTCTAATTCAATCGTGTAGTCGTGTGGTATACATCTGTATGAGAATTGGCAACAACGCTTTGTACACAATCGCGTAGTTAAAAATCAGGTAAAATCGTACGCGATGTCGCGATCGTGTAGCTAAAAATGTATCACCGATAACAAAGTACGCAATCGTGTTTTACCCATAATTTCAAAACAATCTGTATTTTGCCAATTTTTTCCAGAAAACTTCCGGCATTCTAATTTACACACAACTCACGAACACGGAACAATTTTATAAAGACGTACCTTTTAAAACGAACATGCAACATGTACCGATTGTATTATGCTTAGTGAATGAATAATTCGATATTACCTACATAGGTAATGAGTAACTATTAATTACAGAAATCAGTTTACTTCACTGATTCGTACCACACTGTACTACACTAAACTAGTAAACCGACTGTGTAGGGACTAAACTAAAATAAAGAATATGACCGAATAGCAGATTAGCAGTACAAATAATAATAATATAGCTGGAGACGAAATTAGGAAATCCCTACAAAGTTAAAATTACGTTCAAATAATTTACAATATTACAATACACACATACCTATTTAAAGTTAAGAGTGGTAGACTTATACAAGCCCGCTTAAAAGCGATCCTGCATAATACATACGCGGTGTTTGACAGTCCTTCACATAATATTCCTTTATTTGAACAATAGCCCACAGGCACGATAAAATATTATATAAATGTAATAGAATTGTACCGTCGTAATTATATTTTGTCATGGAGGAGGTACTTTCGTCCGGGATATTTTTCATGATCTATTATTACTTCTTATCACAACTTTTATAAATAAAGGTTAAAGTGTTGTGGTAATGAATGTTTAAGCAGGCAATTTTTTCATGGAATAATACAATTTTGTGGATTTTGTTTTGGCACATTTTTAACAGGAATTTTGACGTGCCACCTCAGTAAATATATCACTACTATTTGTTACATTTTATTTTGAAGAAGATTCGCTTTTTTGATGAAATCTGTGGTTGCTGCAATTGGAGATGGGTTGTGGCTTAGGGATTCTGGTCAATATTTAGTAAGTTTTGCGTTCATTCTGAATAACATATAATTCTTTAATTTTTTTTTTTTGTATTATTGAAAATATAAATAACAAATATTTATGTTGTTTATTTTTCTGAAAAAATTTATTATTCACGACCAGTGAATGCAGTATGTTTGCAACTTTTACCATAATATTACTTATTAGTCATTAGCCATTAAGTATTACATTGTGAAAGTATATTATAATAAATTAAATAGAATATTCAGATGAAACGAATATATTGACGACGGACGAATAATACAAATTTGAAATTTGTGAGTTTTATTCGATGTAACGTTATGAGTTTATGACTTTACAAGTATCTAAATGAAATCGAAATTCAAAATGATATATTAACATTGATCAGGAAACCAAATGCTAAACTATAATTTTGCATAAATCGATATTTCGTAACTTCATTCAAATTTATAAAATATCTTGATCTCATATTCATTGTGATTTAAAGAGATACCAAAACGCTGTGTTCTCTTGTGCAACACGATTTTATTTATTTAATATACACAAAAATATCATTCATTTATTTCGAATTCAACATGGACAAACACGCGCTGTTAAAACTACATTCATATAAGTACATAACGGAACAATATTCATCTCATTTAAAGTGGTTAGTACAATTTATTGAAATATTATCCACTTCACTACTACCAAATTTCCAATCGTAAAGTAGTACCACTCAATCGTGCTTTCTATAATATGATATATAATATTATTAATTAATAAAACACATACAAATTCAGTATGGAGTATGTCGTATGGACAATTTTAATAAAACAATTTGATTTCTAAGAACTAATAAGTAATAACTAAAAACTAATAGTAATAATAACTGTTGTTCTTCTGACACTTGACCAGATCATGATGAGTAATAAGCAAATTAAACAATTTAAGAGTTTAGATATAGCCGTTTAGATACTTCCGGTAGTCCTGTATTTACTGTATATATATATTATGTCGAGTAAAGTGATTTTTTACTTTTATATAATATTGTAATGTCAATGGTGACTATAGTGAGGTTTTTGTACCTATCTGTGGTTAACCTAACTAATAAAACATAAATCGTAAAATATGTAAATAGTACCAATATTTAACCCGCCCTTAAAAGGTTAGGTTAGGCTAAATAAATTACAAATAAACAAATAACGTTAAAAATTAATTTTATTTGTCAATTTCTCATTTTAACATTTTCCTATGAATAATAATAATTTAATTGCATATTAGCTAATTTAATTGCACATTAGCTAATTTAATTGCTGAGAGAGCAAAGGCCGCATTCTCTCTGTCTTGAAACGCATAACATACCAAATTGTACACTCAACATATCACGTTTAGCTCTGTTAGATAAAAAAATAAAATGAATTGACCTTTTATAAAATTTAGAAGTAAGATTATTTTTGAACCTCAAAGGTTTTTTCAAATATTTTAATTTTAAAGCAAGTTATGAGTATTTTAAAATGCACAGATAATTAACAGTTTTAGAATATTCAAAACTTGCTTTAATATTTAAACATTAAAAAAACCCTATGTGGTTCACTAGATAATACTTCTAAATTGTATAAGGAAGTCAATTCACTCTAATTTTTAAACTAACAGAGCTAAACGTTATCTGCTGAGCTTACAATTTGCTATGTTCTGCATTTGTAAGACAGGAGAACGTATGCAGGTGTAGAGCCTTCTTAAATTATTTCACTAAAACTCGTTATTCATTAAATTTTTTAGGAAAAAATAACTTAAAATTACTGTACTTCATGATAAGTTCACGTATTTTGTATATTACATAATTATATTATTGTATTATATTTATACACAACATATCGCAAAGAAAAACATTCACTCGTTCATTGTTTATATCCCCCCCCCCACTCAAAAAAAAAAGCTAAGGTTACACTAATTAGCTTAACCTAATATAGATATTAGATGCAATGCATTAAAAAACTAATTTTTAACATACTATAGATTGTTTATTTAACTTGCATATGAAAACGTAAAAATGCAGAAATTAGATGGTTTGAAACACTCGATGTCAGATGAGACGTTGTCGATGAAAAGCTTGCAACGCACGACAGTAATGTTTGTCGTCTCCGAGGTCGCCGCCAGTTAATATTATATGATGCATTATAGAATAATTTTTCGACAAAATCCAAAAAGTATTTACATACAATACAGAATAACAATCATATTGACTTTTGTTCCGTTAATCCATTAATTCTTAAATTAAATGTATAATTAGAAAAAAAAAGGTTTTCTGATTTGACAGGGCACCTATACCGAATGTGGTCACTAGGCGGGCGCTGGGAAAAACAAATAAAGAATTAAAGAAAAACGGAAACTTCTTTCTTTTTTTGACAAAATAAATTTTGGTTTTTGGTGTACTCCAAAAATAACTACCGTACCGTACATAAATATAATTTTCACAGAATGTTAATATTAGTATTTTCTATAAAGATAACAACATTTTTAAATATTTTGACTCATGTTGAGCTATTTATAAACATGTAAAATTTTCGATTATTATTAGTTTTTTTTAAATTAAAATCGATAAGAAAAATTTTGTTCAATAAAAAATCTTGAAAATGTAATACAAAGTTCCTCGTAAGTTTTTGTTACTGAAAATTAAAAAAAAAGGAACGTGAATCTACAATAATTGTTATTGTCTGAAATTAGAATTTTGATAAAATTCGTAAGAAACACGCGTGAAGATTTGCAAATTATTTTGAGCTGGAAATTCATAAAATGTTTTCTATTTATATCCAAGATTTGAAAATTGAATACAATATTCCTCATAAGTATACTTTTATCAAAAAAAAAAATGTTTACTGGAAAGTTAAGTTATATTTTTATAAGCGTTTGAAGTTTTGTCATTTTTACAACATTGCAGGACATTAACTCAATTTCTCATGAAGTGATTTTCAAAAACGAATATAGGTACTTGAAAATTACACTATATATTTATTTTATCATTCTCTATACCTACTTTATAAGATTTTAAAAATATTTTTACTTATTTTTATCTGTTTACGGAAATTTAAAATTTAAAATTTTAGATTCTGAGCGGAGAATGTATTGATTTTACCCTTGATTTTACAATGATGTGTTTTTTTTTAAATTTTTTGGTTTTTTTGTGTTTATCATCACCGATTGTAAAAATCCATAAATTTTCTTCAACATTATTTTGTTCGATGGGAAAGTGAATCTTATTGCAGGTGCTTCGGGAGGTCAAAATTTAAATTCTTCTATAGTTTTCCCAAGCGCTTAGAAAAACAATATAAAAAGGTGAGAAAGTGCGTGTCGCTTTACTGTACAGTAACTAATAAGTTACAAGTGGTTCAGTATAATGGAGGGTGTTAAATTTGAATTAATTTGTATCATTGTATACGAAAAACAATTCTGAGACGGTCAGTCAGCCTATATGATTTATTACTAAGTAGATTTGATGATATTATTGAGAGTAAATCAATTTATTTTCCTATTTACAAGGAAACTTGTTTTAAATTATCAATCCTTAGCTTTAAAAGTTAAACATTTTATAAATCATGTCAAAATTTGAACTTTAATTATTTATAAGAAAAATTTGTACCCATGTATTTTCAATATTTTTCAACTGCTATTGTTACAATATATTAGAATATGTGTATTAAATTTTCAAGCATTAAAAATATAATTGTAATTCCATTTATAAAAAAAAAAAAACTAAACAAATTGAAAATTGAAAATGAGTCAAAATATTTTGAAAATTATATGAAGTATAGGAATTAATAAAACAAAATTTCTAAAGTTATTTAATTTACAAAATGTCAATTAGTATAGCTTTTATACAAGGCTCCTGATATATTGTTACAACAGCAGTTGAAAAATATTAAAAATATATTGGCCAAATTATTTTTTTGTAATTAGCATTTAAAGTTTAAATTTCGACAAAATTTTTCTAAATTTAAATTTAAAAATGATTTTGTCGTTAAAAATTCATAAAATGTTCTATTCTTGTAGCTAAAGATTTAAACTTTAAAACAAGGTTCCACGTACTTAGTTCCTACTATAACCAAAAAAATCTAAAAAATATACCTATTAACACAGTTCTTTTTAAAAGTTTTTTATGTTCAAATTTTGACAAAATTGAATATTTTAACTATGTATATCGATTTTAGTTTTGTATTGTAATTTAAAAATATTATTTGTGGGTACTTGAAACTTCTAAAGTATATTATTCAATTTACCGGCTACCGTATTTATAAATAAATGTAATATAAAATACCCCAGGCTGATAAACCACCTCAGCTTAGAATCGTATTTCATATTCAATATTATATCATTGAATTCAAATTTAATACCATCCATTACACTGATCCACTTGTATCCTTACAACAAAGCGACATCCACTTACCTGGTTTTTTTTTAATTATAGGTAATACAGAAGGTAGGTACTACAAAGTGTTGTTCTATTAGTTACATCCGCGCGTACATATAATATGATTATTTTAATGTTTTAACGGTACAACACCTACGGAGTACAACCTTGTAAGAGCTGAAGCCCCCCCCCCTCCCTTAAGCCATAGATTGTTACTTGAAATATACTTTTTATTTTGTTTTGGTTGAAATTGCTTATTGAATCAACCCAGAAATATTTAATACATTTAATTTATGAATAACGTGTTGTTACGTTTTAATATTTCGATGTAGGTACCTTATATACTGTAATAGTTGTTTTGAAAAAATTGGTGTCGGTTATGAGTTTTGACATTAATTGATATCGATGGCGCCGAAATCGATGATAAACATAATACATTTAACAATAACTGGTTTACAATAGTGACGTCGGCAACTATATACGCCGGAAATAAAATAAATTGTAAAAATAGTCAGCATACAATCCTATGCAATCCATGACTTATCTGTCTATTATAAAATCAATGATACAGTCATACAGAGTACAAATGCGTCTTCTTTTTCCCATCTATCACGGAAAAAAACAATGTGGTCATAGATACCATTTAAATATTTGTCTTGACCATTTCCAATGGTGTGGATTGGGACTTGGGACTACCATATAACATAGTTCATAGTACCAAACACATTTTGTTGTCAAAATAAGTTGATGTAACCTAAAATTATGGTTATATATATATAATTATGTTACGCCTTCTAAACTCCGCAGGCAAAAATGTTGAAATCAAATCAAACACCAATTTATATATAATTTTAAATTAAAATATAAACGAATAACAGTTTGTAAATCTCTTCCGTAAATATTATAGTTTACCCGTTTTCTTAATGGTATTATTACTAATTACTATACGATTTGTATTTATATTATGTGTTAACCCAATAAAATGTGGTCACGTAGAAGCATTAATTAACTTTTAATTACTTACTCCTTTCAATTTACGTTTTTGCAAAACGAATTAAGTTACCCATCGAAATTATATTGAAAATGTTATAAGTTTTAGTATTTATCCAAGGGATTCAAATATACAATCTGGGTTGATATATAACATTACCAAAGGGAAGGTAAGGTATTTCACATGTATTTGTGTTAATTTTAATGCTTTCACAACAATAAAAAAATGAAGTATGTGAAGTACATACAGAGGCATCGTCATCCTTCAATGCCTACCTTCAGGCTATAAAACAAAACAAATGACTCTCCAAATACGCTAGATCCTAATCTTCAATGGGAATCTAAAAAAATCTTAAAATCGGGTCGAACGAAAGCAAAACCGGTCGACTGTCTGTAGTCTAGACGATTGATCTAATACAAAACGTCGGCAAATATATTGTAGGTGTATATAATGTATTATTTACAATGTATGTGAAACTACTTAATTTAAAATTCATCATTTTATGACAATAAAATACAATTATTTTACTACATTCTTATTTACATCAGTACCTACACGGAAAAATATAATATGAATACGAGGAATGTATGTTATCTGGTCAATTAACGTTGCAAATTTTTAAAATGCACGTCTTAATTTATTAAATTATACAAACAATGCTAATAACCTTCATAGAAATCGCAAATTATAGTATATATATAATACTCACAGATTATAAAACCATAAAATTGTTGTCGGAACTGGGAAAATGTATTTCCGTTCTGCAGATAACCAAATCATGATAATGAATCTTGTTCTCTGGTCTCTTTAAATGTATTTTACCAATATGATAAAGTTGACTATTTATCACATATTTTCCACAGTTGAAATGTTACTTTTTATAGCGGTTCCCAGTGAATCCCAGATAATTTTGGTTGTACCTTCACTTTTTGCAACCGCCCAGTGACTTCTAATATAGGTATCTAGTACAAAATTGTTACATCACCAGTAGTAATCAGTTATTATTCAAAAATATTTCAGTATCAGTCCCTACTTTAACTATGGCCACAAGGATTACTCCTTTCTGACACCTTCTTTATAATTATTAATCTACTACTTTTGACCTTCTTTCTATTAAAGTTGGGTCACCGATTTTAATACAAGCTCATTTATTATCAATTTTTTGCATAGGTATCTACCACAATTTAGTTACCTAAATACCTAATACATAAATTGAAAACAAATAACAATTGATCTATTTAGATATCTTCAATGATCACGTCATTAAATATTATACTATTTATATAATACACAGTCGCTAGATTTTTAAACAAATCCATAATATTCGGAATGGTTCCTTAATAACTTTAATTTTGTTCTAACGATTTATATTTAATACTATATATAGTATATTAACTAAATTATACCAATAACTTAATAATTATATTTTTATTTTAAATTAAATCTCCTTTATAGTTGTTATAACTTGATCGAGTAAGACTAATAATAGTATACTATGTTAATTTTTTAGACTTTCATTGTTTGTTTGATAAAAATTAAGAATGTAATAAAGCTTTTGAATCTCAAGATTAATTTTGATCATCAGTCATCAGTCATCGTCTTATAATATTAAAAAATAACACCTGCAAACTAATAAAATCATCATATCATTAAAAAAAATGTCGTTTTATATTAGGTACTTAGGTACCGTACCTTTTTAAATTTTTTTTTACAACCCCCCTACCTCCACCATTGGAAATATCTGTATACGCCATTGAGTCTATATAGAACAGAGATGGTGAACCTTTTTGTATCAACGTATCAAATAAAAATTTTGGTTGGATTTTGTTTTTCCTGCGTGTCAACTATAGTTTGATAGCCCTTTTTTAACTTAAAAATTCCTACATCCATGGTGTGAATGATAAAAAACTAGTCAAATATTATGTTATCAAACAATTTAAATATATTAGATACCAAAAGTATAAGTAATGTGTAAGTATGTAAAAAAAATTAATTTATAAAAAATATTGAAATATTAAAGATTTTCTTATCGACAAGTAATAAAACTAATAGTTGTTGAATAGTGTAGATATTCAATTCAATGCGTGTGGGTATAATACCATAAACTTAATATTTCATTTTTGTAATCTCAATATGTTTTAATCTACGGCCAGTGGTTTTTGGATATATTTTTGAATTTTGATCAAACTTTTACATATAGTTGCGTGTGCCACTAAAAGAGTGTGCTCGTGTCACTCTGTAACACGCGTGTCATAGGTAAATAGGTTCGCCATCTCTGACATAGAACATTGATCGCTAGATGCTTATCGAATTAAATAATCAATTTTCGATATAGGAATATAATTATTTTTAATATTGTACAACCAGAAATTGAGCACATTCGATCAGCTGCTTTGTTTGCCAACCCTTATATACATATTTCTTACATTTTGGAAATTTTTGCAGAACGATTTTTTTACACCCAAACGATCCAAACATAATAAACAATATTCCTATAAAATCAATTTTTTAGACACCTGTAATAGATTATGTATTATAGCAAAGAGTACAAAAACATTTAGCTAATTATCGTAGGAATCTTGTATTGACGAGTAATGGCGACTATAGTTATCTGATAATAACAATTACCACAGTTTTACAGGTCTGCAGTCTGATTATGTGGATGATGGCGCCCATACTGCAACATGAATAAGAATATAAATGTCCGAAGGTCTGTGTTAACCGAAATGTAACCTGTCCTTGCACTAGTGCAAGATGTTACTGCCGACCGTGTGTCTGTGTGTGTATCCTCTATCTATGATCTTGTTGCAGTGGTGAATTGAAAAAAAATAAAAATAAAAAATGGCCAACAACCATAACCAGACTGATTGAACAAGTACTCCGCATTAAATAATACATAATAATGATAAAAAACAACACATAAAAGTGACTAAAGGCATTGTTCCAAGAAAAGTAAGTTGGATGCCCTCGAAAAATGTAATGCAAAACGTTAACTGCAATAAATTATATGAAGTCATGAGCTCCCAGCAAGTATTATTTTAAAACATTACTGTTTAGGATCATCGAAAATTTATGGTTTGTACATATCATGGTTTCACTGGAGAGATCTCGACGTGACCTCTTGTTTACCCCACATCATACTCGTCACTTATTCTTAAGATAAAGGATCCAAGAACTTTTTGTTATTACCTCTCTCTCATAAATTGAAAATAAATAAAAATACACTTATCGATAATAATGATTTTTAACGATATACATCCTATAATATAATAAGTTTAAGAATGTGGTTTACTTGAAGCCTTAAACCAATTTTAGTTCACTTTATTTTCCAACTAATGCAAAATCAAATTACAACAAATTTTATGTATTGTTATACCTCTTACTGTCTCGTAAATAACCTCCAAGGTAAAAATAAACTATTTGTTTACAAATTATAATCATGTCATTATGCTATGAAGTAAGTGTAACGTATTATACTGTAAGAGCTAAACGTCGTAAAATGTGCAAACTATTTATTTTACATTATTCCTGCTGCATCTGCACGTAGAACTATACAGCCGGTATATTATGTTAAGACATAGGTATTTAACATAATATAACAATATGAGAACTTCTCCGTTAAAATTATATATATATATGTACCTACCGACATTTTCATTAATGATTAATCTATTTAAAATGTAACATATATTATTACTTATACTATTATATATTATCATTAAATATTTCAATCTAAACTATTAATTTTACTGTGGTTGAAAATAAATATAAACATTTGATACCTTTTATAAATTAATATTAATCACAGATATTAGGATATTTGTATTAGGTACTTCTTCAATATGTTTTAACTATTAAATTAGATTAATTATAAACTGTATTATTAATTAATAAATACATTTATACATTTATATAACCCTATATACCTATGCCTACTTATATTGTATTGAACAGGTTTATATGAGCGTAGGCGGAGATAGGAGAGGAAGGAGTGCTTGAGTGGGGGCTTAGTCCCTCCAAAATTTAAATAATAATAATATTTTTAATGTTATTAATTGGCTCATTTATTCATTTTTTATAAATGTATATTACTTACATAGGTAATTATATGAGATAACTGATAAAATTAAATTGTTTAGATATAACTTTATAAGTTGTTTAATGTTCTTACAGCAATTTGAAAATGTCTAATTTATTATAGTCACTATTTTTTTTATAAGTTTTTCAACTTAAAAGTTCAAATTTTGACAAAATTTTATATATTAACAAAAAATACTAGTTTTTCCTTAAATCACAGTAAGGTTGGTATTTATTTTTTGACGATTAAGGAAATATAAATTATAGATACTTGTAACTTATTGTCATTGTTGATATTATTATTTATATATTGGTAAACATTAACATTTTTTAAATAATTATACTAATTTATTACCTACGGGAACCTATTCACATAATTCTATTTCTAGATATTGACTTGTGTTCGGTTTTATTAAAAAAATTATAAAACCTACAGAATTAAGAAAAAACTAATAACAATATAAATATAATATAAGTTTTAACTTTTAACCTTAGAAATCTATGCTGATCATTTTTTCATATACAATGATTTATCAAATAATTATATTATATTAAATAATATTATGTAATGTATTAGATTTGTTGTTGGAAAAAAAAGTAGTCCAACTTACCGTCTTACTAATACAAAAATAAATGTATTTAATGTCAATATAAATATACAATAAAATATCTTTAGAAATAAAAGTGGACAGACTTAAAAGCGCTCAAAACCGTATTTCATATGCAATGTTTTTCAACTGGCATACTCAACAATGAAGTAGGCAAGTTCTATGGATATAGATTCCTTGAGACTCAAAAGGTGTTCTTGGCTTCTTTTTTAACCTCTATATGCTGATATAGCTTATATCTGGTGGCTTACATGTTACACCGTTACATGTGAATGTTGAATGTTTTGGCAAACGAAAATTGATTTTTTTTATTTGTGTAAGTGGTTGCTATAATTGGTTACAGATTATATTACTAGGTGTTATAAATTATAATCATTGGAAGTATGAACATATTTTTCAAATTTTTTGTACAATATATAATAATCCGTTTCATCCGAATAACGTTTAGATGTTTATCCATAAAACAAATTGTTTGTAAAGACTAACTGGCTAGCTTACAACGTTTTTAAATTATTAATTTTTTTTCTCTTTAAAACCATAAGGCCTTTTGTAGCATCTATTAAGCTCTTCCATTTATTTAATTACTATTAAATAAACCTGTCAAGTTGTTAACCACTGTTGTAGAGTAGATGTCGAGTGTACCTTATCATTGAGTAGGTTAAGTTAGTTAACCTCATGGTTATGGTTGTGTTAAATTTAAATTCAATGTTTCAATTCATTATATATGATAATAAACGATTCTAAGCGAAGATTAGTCTAACTTTTTGGTTACCAAGGTTACCAAACAATTTTTAATAATAATATTAACATTTAAACACTATCGTATTTCTTTTGTGGTTTTTTTTTATTATTTTAAAAAGTAAGTACCGTGGATTTTCAATTTGGACCTCTCAAAAGTACCAACTAGATCCAATTTTCTATTAGAAATCTCCCTCAAAATTAACAACTGGAATATTATTTCTTGTAAAAAAAGTGTTTTCAGACAGAAAAATGAAAAAATTAATACACGAAATCATTGTAAAATCGATACAATATTCATTGAGCTCGGCTCAGAATCTTTATAATATATTTATAATTATAATAAATATTATAATGTTTAAATTATATGTTAATTTAGGTCTTGTTGTATATATTTGTTTGGCCACCAAGTGGTTATGGCCCCGGGAATTGAAATCCTAAATATGACTCTCCGCATATTATACAGTGTAAAAAATGTTTTAGTGGATGAAATAATCTACATAACTCAAACTAACTAATGATTAAATAATTTTATAATAACTTTTCTTTTAAATTCTAATAATACTCGAACAAATTTGAAAAACCTTTGTACGCAATCGAAATATTATGAAAAGATACATTATTTAGTATTTATGACAGCGTAATTCATAGAAGGTAGGTTTAACATAAAACCTTAAGATTAAATTCTTAAATTCATAAATAGTTATAGGTTTATATAATTTTAAATAGGTAACAAAGTTCTTGTGTAAAATGTAAATTATTATAATATATTATTAATATAATAATATCTACTATTAAGGCTATGATATGCATATATAAATATTTTAGCACTTATATCAAACATAGATAATATTATAAATACACATTTTGGTTAGGTTACTTTATTCAGTACCTATTCCATATTTAATATTTATATCAGGTTTGTTGCGTCGGATGTTATTTAAAATTATATGATAATATACATGAGTGATACCTACATCGTTTTATGTAAATCGTTATTAACTGTACAATGTCATTGACTTCTTATATATAGGTACTTATGTCATAACTCCTGCATTTTTTTTCTCACATGGCATTTAATTTGAACGGAATTTGTGGCAGTTGAGTAATGATATATTTGTAATAATTTTACTTTTTTTACACAATAACAATTTTATTCAAAGCTTTTAATTGTAATAACAATTATTCAAAATAACACTTGTACCTATCAACTAAATTACTGTAATAAACGTATATATTTAAGACTGTTAAGTGATATTAAGCAATATAGAGTATAATACAACAATAGCTACAACTGGTAGGTATGTGCCTAGGCATTAGGCGTGCGCAGACTTCAATTTCTGGTGGAGCCTGGAAAATTACTAATTAATGCACTAATACTTGGAGGTGCCCATAATTTTTTTTTTTATATATCAACATGACGACATACTAACATTCATTATAATTGTATATTAATATATTAATAATTGTGTTATCGATATCAATAAGAATCAAATTAAATAATCAATAATAATGTCTCATAATATTTCATGACACATTGCACATCAAAAATCTAAATATTACTAAACACAGTAACTATTTAATATACCGATACCGATTAGATTATTGAGGGGGCAGTAGGTACCTATTCACAGCTTTTCATTTGAAAGCGACTTATTATGGGTTTTTCTGTGAAGCTGTGCATCCACACAAATATTTGGTTCACACAAATATTTTGAATTTTATAACACTATCACGACAAATAAAATGTCCATGATTTCCATGAACATAATATTAATATGATATATTACATGTGTTATAATAAGCTATTTATATACGCACATTTTACCAGGTCTACAAAGAATTTCATCAGCTCACATAGGCTCACCCCTTGCGCACATCTATGGGTATGTGTATAATACATATATAGGTACCGATCAAATTTGTTCTGCAACTAAAATATGTTTACGTATTTTCGTCTTCCGCTAAAAACCTTGTCATCAGTATACCCATGGAAAAACAACGGTTTCGTCACCACATTATGCACGAGTACTTTTAACAGTTTTAATCAGAGTCACATTTTTGGCTTATTAAAAGTTTAATTATAATTAGCAATTAACATATTAGTTTAATCAAATTCACATATTATTTATTGTTGGAAGACATCCCACAATATTACACTGTCAAATATTAAACTGATTAAGTTATCATTTTTTGTAGGTAACTATTTATAATTTCAGGTTTAATTTTTCAATCTTAGTTTCTTTTTAAACCAGTACTAGACCGTATGCTTTATTAGTTTTAAACAATTCAACTGTAATTAAATAATTTAAGACTAAATTGTAAATCTTATGCCAGGTTTCTTGTTTCCGTTAAATTACAAACAACTAATATTCCTGAAAGTGTTTGTGTTTAATTATTTTATTTTATCTCCTCTTTTAAATAAAATAACAACATATGCACATGCACTATTCAAGGTGGTTGTGTACAATTTTTTTTTTTAAACCCAAATTCAGGTTTCACACGAATACTACAAGTACACAGTATACAACCGTGTAGTTGTAACCGTAAACTGTTTTATACTTTTATATTATGTCATCATTACAATCAATGCCCAATGGTCATGCACCATGGTTAAAGGAATAGGTATTACTATATACGTTGTTTACTTACATGTGGGATTTGGGACGTATGGTTGAAGGGCATAAACCATCTGGACGAATTGACCCAAAATTTGGCTTGTTTGGGCTAGTGTGTATTCCACTAAAAAGTTTTTAAAATAAAATGTTTTTACAACTCATAATAATATATTTAAATTGAATACAACAAAGAAAAATATAATATATAATATATTGTAATTAATAATTATTCATTCAAATAAAAATAAAATAATAATTAACAGTACCTAACTTAAACTTATTCAATTAGCCTAGTATTTCAATCCTAGGCTGTTGGTATATTGTAATAAATTGGTTGATATCACCTCACTCATATATATATATTTTATTATTTTATTATTTTCCTATACTAATCTAATTTACCTGTACTAAAATAACGTGTGAGGTAATGAACTGTCGTTTGAGAAATATTTAAAATATTTCAAAGTAGAAATAAAAAAATTAGAAAAAAAACAAGTACTCTAAGTATTTAAATAATTGTTTTTTATGTTGATGTTGAAATAAATAGACCACTAGTATATAATAATTTCACGTAAATGTATATAATGTATATAGGTAGTTTAAAAAATAGAAAATTACCTTCGACGACAATTCGAAACTGTTCCATCTCCAATGACATTTAAGATTGGTATAAAGTAGTTGTAAATTCTCACAAATAGGTACCGTATGACCGTGCCTACATTATGTATTTTTTTTTTGGTTTATTGACTAGAGATCATCTGGATGAATAGCTCAACTACGAATAATTTAAACTTAGATCGCACGGTGATCAGCATGTACATAATTAAAAAGTTATAGGTGAAGATTTCGGATCAATTAAGTCTAAGCAATATTTTTACTATATTTGAAGAACGACATACTTATGTCTATTTGGTTTTTAGTATTCATTGTTAGCTATTTTATATTCAATTTATAAGTTGCTAATTACAAATTATTATGATTATAAAAATTACAGATTGGAAATTGAAATAGTTTATAGTATGTAATGTACCTATATATTAGTTGTATTTTTATTCTTCAAATAAATAATTTGAATCCTCTCGCCTTCTCGAACTATTCCTGGCTACGCTACTGCAAGTGACTACGTAAATAATTGTAATAAAGAATAACTATTTCTACTATATATTAAAAACCATTACCTAAGTACCTATCAATATAAATCTATAAGTATAATAGAAAAATAATTATTGTGCCGATTTGTTTACAGGACTTTGACTTTTGCAGTCTATTAGATATTTAGATGTATTAATTAATAATTAGTATAAAATAATAGTCATTAATAGCCAATAATAGATAATGTGCTCTTAACAAACGTCATACTGTACGTGTATTATATAATATAAGATAAATGAGTATAGATAGAACACTTTGTCATATTTTAACATAATTAAATATATAATATATTTGAATATTGTGTACAAAAAATCAAATTTAAATACAATACGTATTTATGTTTGGCCATATCCAAGATGCAGGTGTAATACACTTAAGTAACAATTTCGCTCTACGCCATTACCGATGTCTTTTACTGCTATAATTACATTGGCATTGACATTGCAATATTGCACCAACTTCTGTATAATGGTTTACGTATGAACTTATGTAGCACGTCCCTCTTATAATTAATACATTAGTCAATCACACAACTCGTACAATAATTAATGGAATTATTTAGGGTTTTGGTCAAGCCGCATTCGGCGTGGAAATTAATGTAATACTTTTTTTTCAACACAATGTTTCCGTTATGTCTTGCCTGTCTAGTCTGTAACCATTTGTTTGGGGGGTTTCTCATGCTGACAATACATTATTAGAAGGATTCGGTCAAAATTCCTATCGTATTAGACATTTTGTCTAGACTTTAGACAGACGATTGGATTTTCTTAACATACAATCCAATATACTATATGTATACTTTTTTTTAAACACCTATTATTGGAATTCATTGTAATATTCCTTCGTAGATTTTATTGTATTGTTGTACCAAATATTATTATTTTTTTGTGCCAATACAATATTCACGGGTATTCTATTTGGTCGACTATGTTGGTAACAAAAAATTAAATAGAAGTCTCAATGACATTAATCAATACAATATTATTATCGAGGATAACCCATTTCAAATGTACAGATTTCTAATTTCTAATTAAAAATAAATTATTTATTATTGTATTCTATGCGACCATATACTGGTAAATTAAAATTTTTAAAGTGTATCATAAAATATAATAACGATGTCAACCAGGTGAAAAATATGCAAATATCTATAATATTATGGTCTATCATATTCTCACATTTTTAAAAATATAGTAATATGCATAAAACCCTATGATGAAGTCCATAACACAATATAAAACTATTACGTAATGTTGATATTTTTAATAATAGATACATGGAGAAGCTTTGTACTAAATTGTCAAATTTTTTGACCCAACGAATACAATTGTATTAATATGTATATATAAGAAAACTGAAAAAATAGAATATTAATAATGTCCAAACAGCTCAAAACGAATCACAATATTTTAAAAATTTTATCAAGTAGAGAAAATGATAAAATAAACATATGTGTAAATTTCTTCAATTCACTTTCCCATCGGAAAAAATACTAAAGTTAAAAATCGAATCATTATTTCAACCAGGTGCTTGTCGTGTCCACAGACAAAAAAAAAAGAAAACACATCATAGTAAAATCAATACGTTCAGAATCTAATATTGACAATATGACAATATATATACAATAATTTTTTATAAGCGTTTCAAGTTGACAAAATTCGTCAAAATAACCATCAAAAGTAAATTGATCTGCTTACTTAAATTTTTGCTCTTCTGTACGTAGGTATATAGGAGTCGAGTGTACCTCGACATTGAGTAGGTCACTGTATTGGTATATAGTGTAGGTATTGGATATGCTGAATTTGAATTAAATGATATAAATCATTCATTGCATACCGCGGATACGAAAAATGATTCAGAGCAGAGATGATCTGTCAGCCTATATTATCATATAAATATATTGCTATTAATTAATGTAATAATTTATTTTACTATAACTTATTAGTAATACGTTATAAACTATAAATAAGTAATAACTAATAGCATATAATCGAATTTAAAAAAAAACCACTAAATAAAATCGAAAGTGTCAAAATATTTTAAAAAAATGTCTATCATGAACAGAAAAATCTTATATAAACATATTTTGGTAAATATTTCAAGTATGGTGAAAACTAAAATGGTCTTACACCAAATAAACAAAATCTATTTTGTCGAAAACTGGTTTTACATAAAAATGTATTTTTTTTGTTTTTCCTGATTATTTTGAATAAGACTCGAAATGTTCTATTTTACCTCTATAAAAATACCTATACTAGATCAATTAATTGTCCCTGAAAATTGAAAATCTAATAATTTTTTCTACTTATTATCGTGTAGGTATCTATATACCTATCACAGTGACAAACCCAAAAAAAACACACCATTGTATAATTTATCCATTCATCCCTCCGCTCAAAATGTTAATTATATATATATTATTACCAATGGGCATGCACAAAGGTAAAACTGTCAAAACAATCACGGATTTAAAAATAAATACGATGATTAATTAAGATGATTAAGCGACATTTTATAATTTATTAATGAAATGGGAAGTTATCACATAGAAATATTTACAGTTTCTCATTAACTTGAATGTGTATTTTATCATAATAAATCATGATTCATTATAGCGTTAGTTTGTTACATTCATGACAAGGACAAATATTATTCTTGTTTATAAAATATGTATAAATAAACGATATTAACAAATAAATGTTAATTTACCACCTATTAGGATTAGGAATATGGTGATAAGAATAATCACGAGTTGAGAATTATCACAATGTAGCCTATTTAAAATTATTTCATATACCTAAGTACTGAATCTCATCTTTGTTATTTAAAAATTGTATTAACTTAGTATAGGTACACTTGTTCATGGGATTCTGAAGTCGTGTGTTTTCATAAATTAATGTATTTTGACTACGTTTAACAATATACATAATATATACCTATAAAACAATATAGTAGGTGGTCAAGAGCTACAATTATGAATTATTTACCACTGAAACTAAAATGTTCAATGATATTAATAGATAGATAGGTACTATATCATGTAAAATGTATATAGAAATAGTAAAATAGTATTCAAAATTACTGGTCGTCGAATGAGACGAAACAAACCAAAATTCCTTCAATCCATGTCCACTGCCCGACTGCCGTTGGTTACAATGACCTCAAAAGATACGGTGTTAACCAGTAACAATGTTGTTCAATAGCAACAATGTTGTTCAATAGCAAAATAAATAATAAATAAAATATAAACGTACAATTGATGAAATGAACAGTATACATGCTCGTGGAAAAAACGTAAAACGCAAAATGTACACTGCGCGCACAGAGATGAAAATCTAATGTTGAATTACGTACCTATATAAATGTCAAGTTCGAAGGTTGTCCTCGAACGGTTATATGCAAAAAAAAATTTGTTGTTACATAAATTATACACAAGCAAATTTGTTTTTTATTTTCAATATAAGTATAGGTACTTGTTTTGTTTTGCTGTACACACAAAGGGTCCGCATAAATCGAGTGTCGAAAGAAAAAAAACCGTAGCTGATCGATGGTATATTGCAGACAATGACTGTGTATTTCCAGATTGTTAATGCATTACATAATTTGTGCCGAAATAAAAATTTCCAATATGCCTTTGCACGGCGTAACACAATGGACCAACATGAACGAACCGGATTTGAGCTCCTATCCATCCATGTAATTTTCGAACATTTTTTTCTCGCTTTGTTCCGATTTGAATTACAAATATACTCGTATTTAGTAAACTGTCTTTATTATTCCGCTTAGAATATTTATTTCGCTATCCATGTTTATATCTGTTCGGTTCTTGCCAACAATATTTTAAACGTACATTTACTTTTTACATATTATGAGGTAGGTAGGTACATACTACATCGTAGGTAGGTATATAATATGTACGACCACATGCGAAATAAAAATCCACACAGCTCTTCGTAAATAACTTCCAAAGATTAACTATTATGTGATACAATATTAGCAATGATACAGAACACGGCGTACGTGTCAAATACCACTGATGTCTTTCAATTGAAAATGATGTGACCCATAAGTGCTCTGTATTTGTCTGATACATATAAATTTATATTAAAATAGGACATAGGTATAGCATAATCAAAACTGTCAAAGGAAGTGAAGGCGAAATAGTAGTTCAATAATACTTTCACGTCATTTAATTGACTTCAAATTGATCTCAAACAGTATACGGTTCTTTACAAAAAAAAATGTTTAGCAGGCTATATAGTTTATTATACTATGCAGTATGCATACAAATATACAATATTTCGGAGGTTAGATATAAGTCACAAATTGTATAAAAATAAATAAACTTCATGTTATATTACATAATATGATGTATAGTAATTATACCTATATACAATGTTACATTATTACCGGTCATTGAACATATCATAGCAAGGTTGTATAGATTAAATCAAATATATTTTTTTTTTAACGCACATATAATCTATACTATTATCATAAAGAAGAAAAAGTGTTTGTTTGTTTGTTTGTTTGTTTGTTCGGAGTAATCCCTGAAACTACCTACTTATACGATTTTAAAATTTGTGTAACTATCAGGAAGCTGTAATATCCACTATCCCAAGGATCTATAGGCCATAATAACCCATTGAGTGGCCCTTAATTTTTAGATTCTGAACGGAGCAAAAGAATGTAAAGATTTTAGAACTATGTGTTTTTTTTTCTGTTGGTCAGCAACATTTTGAGTAGTAAAAATGCTCAGATTTTCGAGGTAAGCATCTTTACTGATGGAAATTGAATCTAGTTGTTACTTTTGGGAGGTCAAAATTGAAAATTGCGTGTAGTTTTAAAAAGCGTTAAGAAAAACAAAAAAAAAAACAGGTAAGTGGATGTCGGCTGAGCTGTACAGTAGGTTACAAGTGAGTCACTGCAATCGATAGTATTAAATTTTAATTCAATGATATAAAATAATTGTATACGAAAAACGATTCTTAGCGAAAAAATCTGTCAGCCTATATTATTACTAAGTATAGGTATAGTTTATGATACTATTGTGATTAAAGTAATTCATTTTAGTTTTAGGCATTAGTCTACTACAGTAGATTGAATTCATTTTTGCTGAAAAAATGACATTTGAAAATGTCATTGTGTGTATAAAATATAATATATCCACGAATAATATTTTTAAATTACTACAAAATAACTAAAATCGTTTTTCTTGGTTTTAATATATAATTTCGTCCAAATTTGAACTTAAAATTTCTATAATAAAAAATTGTGTCTGTAAAAATAACTATGTTTATATACTTTTTAAATCTTTTGGTTACAGTATGAAATATTTATAATAATATTTGTTATACATTTTCAATCCTTTGCTATAAAAAATTTAAGGTATTAAAATTTTTAATTTTTTAATTGATGATCTACGAGATTTTGATAAATGTTGTCAAAATTCAAAAAAATTGTAATTTGTAACTATATATATTTTTAAAACTTTTCAACTGTTATTGTAACTACATAATATAAGGGACCTTGTATTAAATATTGACCCAACGAATACAATATTATTGACATTTATAGAATAAAACTAAAAAAATGTTATATTTAAAATGACCCCTAAAGATACTAGATTCATTTTCCTATTATAAAAGATACTGCAATTGAAGAAAATCTAAGTATTTTTACTTTCCTACAAGGGGATGACAAATACAAATAAAAAAAAACACACATCACTGTATAAATCCTATACATTCAACGATCTGCTCGGAATCTGAAAATGAAAAAGTGGTATTTTTACCCAAACTAATTTTTCAAAAAATTGATTTTATTTTTTTGGTGTAACACAAAAATTAATAACCGTAGACCTTTGAAATGTTCACCAAATATTTATACTAGTATATTCCATACATTGTAAAATTTTCAATTTATTTTTTATTTTTTTTGATCTATTTAAAGCCATGATAATTTTTTTAAATTTTGTGAATTGTTTTTCAGTTAGAAATTATTAATAAAAGTTTTTTTCTTCATAATTAACACTAGAAATTAGAATTGAAGATTCCCAACAAGTGTTTCTACATCTATCAAAAAGAAAAAGTTCACCGAAAAGTGACGCTATTTATAGCCATTAGATATTTTCAATTTTTATTAATGTTTTTTCAACTCTTAAATTTGATCATTTATACAAGTATAAAGCAAGTATTCCGCTTGGAATTGTTTTTCGTATACAACGATTTATCATTGAATTCAAATATAACACATCTATTACAACGATACGCTTGGCAACTATTGAACGGCATAGCGGTAGGTACCTACTCTTATTTTATTGTAAATTTAAGATATTTTTGCATAACACGGACATATAATATATTTTTGTTTATTATTATTGGTTACAAAAAATAAAATAATTTCAATGATTGAATCTAATTTTACACCCGTATATACAATACGGTCAAACCCATCAAAATGACTGTGTTGAAAATCTTTAATGGAGATTATAAGATGACATAAATCGACGGGCATAAATTAACGGTAAACGGTTTATTTCAATATACTTTAGTAAGTAGTATTTGTCGGTTCTATCCAAGTTTTGAAAATTACAGGGAGATTTAAAAACGTTTGTCCACGACTTTCCGGCTTGAGCGACCAGATTTGTGAGTGCTTACTATCCAAGTTTTGAAAATTACAGGGAGATTTAAAAACGTTTGTCCACGACTTTCCGGCTTGAGCGACCAGATTTGTGAGTGCTTACTATCCAAGTTTTTATCGATACAGGGAGAATTAAAAACGTTTATCCACCACTCTTTGCCTTAAGGTTCCAGTAATTTTTTTATTTTTATACTATAAACACAAATATAAAGTGAAATATAACTTAGAAAATTAATATATTCGCATTCGATACAAACAACAAGCGCTAACTGGCTACAAATTAATCAATAAGAATAATTATAATAATGTTATAGATACTGCTAGATAGCACTTTTCATAAATATATTTATGGGCAAAAAATAGTAATAAATCTCTTTTGTATGATCAATGATAGAAATACAATTATGGAAAAAAATCCCCGGGGACGCCACTGTCACCGTAAGCGGAAAAGTCGTGGATAAACGTTTTTAAATCTCCCTGTATCGATAAAAAACTTGGATAGAACCGACAAATACTACCTACTTACTTATATACTATAATGGTTGGATACAATTTAAAACCATGTAGGTTAGCCTACATACAACAAGGGTACCTACTACAAAAACATCAGTCATTAATAGATTTTGAAGTCCAGTTGCGTAATTTGAGCAAAATATCAGGAGTTATTTTCAGCTGTTAAAGGAAATGTTCAGTTTCGATTTGTTTAGTGTTTTTTCTATAAATGTTAATAACATTCTTTGGATCAAAAAGCTTGAACATTTAATACAAGGCTCCTAATATATTTTTACAGTGGCAGTTGAAAAATATTAAAAATAAGTTTGTCTACGTTAATCAAAAAAAAAAAAAGTTCAAATTTTTACAACATTGGATATTCACTCGATTTCTCATGAAGCGATTTTCTTAATTTGTTGTAGGTACCTAATTCAAAAACTAATAACTGCTTGATTTAAGAGGACTTTTTATGACTACTAAATTTCAGTGACGCTCATAATAATAGGGGAGGGGCAAAACAATAATAATAAACTAACAGTACCTACAACGTACCTATATACAGGTATTTTAGTACACTTTTTTAGTGGTTTTTATTTCTATAAACATATTATTGGGTTTTTAATTAAATCTAGTTCAGGCTACATGTAGCCCCCCCCCCTCCCTCCTAGGCAGTGCATGGAACTCGAGACAGAACTAGTGCCCGCAGGTTAGAAGGGCCCATAGCCGTCAACAAATTAATTTGTTTCATAATAATTTTATTATTATCTTGTAGGTATTTAATTTCGGTAATGGAAATGTAAAGGCCTGGTCCGTATTGACTTGGATTGTTTATCTAAATATTGGGGAAATTAGTCTGCCTAGAGTGATTTCTTAAATACATTAATTGTTGATTGAAACAATGAGAGAATTATTTGTCGGTCCTTTAAAATTCAATACATTTACCAATAGTGTTCTATCTAAGGAGTGAAGAATACTCAGTGTGAAGTCAGTCCGTATTTATTTTATAAATTAATTTTATGATGCTCATGAAAGAGGAGTCCATACATTTGTGTGCACATGAATCTTTGGATCTATAGTTACGGCACTGCCCCCAAGATTTTGACCCTAGTTATGTGACTGATAACCAAATACTCAAACAGGTACGTCCTACCTATATAAATATATTATAATATTTGTCGATGGTAAAGATATACGACACACGCGATCGGCCGGGAGTATTAACATGTGCGCAATGCGTCGTATATATAAAATAATACAACCTATTATTAAAACATTGTATGTATCTTTATATCGCATTACCGACGTATATTTGGTAAGTGCCTATAGTTGGATAATTCGGTGATAAACAACGCAATTCGTAACTAAGTGTTACGGATGAATAAATATTTAAAGAAGGTTGGTGAATGAAAAAAAAATTAATGGAGGTACCCAAATTTACCATAATTTATATACAAGTTTAATAACTAACAATACATCAAATCACAGATCAACGATTTATTTTTTTAGTTATTCATTTCACTCCACTATTTGCATTTCAAATGTGTACCTAGCATACACGAGATCGTAGATATCGGACTACCTATAAATGAACACATTCATATAAAAAAAAAACTGTTCAAAAATTCAAAACTAAATTTGTTAACAGCGTTCATTTTATTAACATTTATTCGCAAATTTGAATTATAAAACACACGTATAAATATAGGTATTTAGTTAAAACGTATTTAAAGAAAAGTTAAGTCAGTATTCATATCGTTTATATAAGATATAACTCAGCGCAAGTAATAATCAGTATTCACTATTCAACGATTTATTATAAATTATAAACATAACTATGCATACCTGATGCCTACCGACCTACCTAGTTGTTACTTAAAGTTCTTCAGTTTATGATATAATACATTTGTAATATGCTTTTAAAATGCTAACACTATTTTGTAACAAACGGTTTTTAAGATTCCATGACAAAATAATACAATAAACCATTTTTGTATAATTAGCCTTAATCTTTCTAATCTTGTGTAAAAAGTTAATGATTATTTATAGAATTTAATATGGACAATAGTTTGTTTGGAAAACTTCTAGTATATGTATCTGTGAAATAAAATTGTGACACTCGAAAAGCGTGATTATGGAGGAGGGGAGGGAGTAGTGTTATACATTGTGTTACACCCCCCCCCCCCAGATATTATTAATAATATATTTTAGATTCTGAGCAGAGCCATAAATGTATTGGTTTTACAATGATGTGTGTTTTTTATTTGTGTCTGTCATCAAAGTAAAGTTAGGGACACTAAAAATACTTCGATTTTCTTCAACCGTATTTTGTTTGATGGAAAAGTGAATCTAGTTGGTGCATTCGGGAGGTCAAAATTCTCAATAGTTTTCAAAAGCGCAGGGAAAACAAAAGTATAATTAAGGTATAATAATTTAGTTTAGTTTTTAGATTCTGAGCGGAGCGATGAATGTATTGATTTTACAATGATGTACCTATGTGTTTTTTTTTTTGTGTCTCAAAACTCAAAGGATATTAAAACCAATATAATAATTAATATGTGATATGTCGGCATGTTCATCAATTACACATTTTGCTGCCGTTTAAATTTAAAGTAATCACTTCTCAATATGTGTTTTTAAATTTCAAAATAAAAATATTTATAAACTAAATACCATAGTTGCGTATTAATTTTCCTACGATAAGAATGAGATGAAAAATGAATAAATTTGTTATAAAGTTATCAAGGTGACTGCGTAAGAAAGGCTTGTCTTGTCAGTTTTTTAGTATATCTATTCATACCAAACTTACAAATCCTATATCTTAAGTTGCCAAGTTAGTTAATATTAACTGACCCTTTCACCAACTACTAAAACAAATTACCTTTGGCAAATAATCTTAAGTTTTAAAAAAAAAAGGCTTAACCCCTCCTCCTCCTCTTTCTATTGCATCTACAATTGATAACATTACAACCCTGTTAGAGATATAGATAATTCAAAAAATAGTAAATTTGACAGTGGGTAACTAACTAAAATATTGTAACTTGTAATTGAACGATGAAAATTGAGTATTTTCAGTCAGTGATGTACTCAGTTTTATTGAAAGGTGGGCTGTAAAATCTCAACAGAATAAAAAGCTTGGTTGAATAATAAAATCTAATTGGATAAAAAAAAGTAAAGTTAAAGAAATAAAACTATATTTAATAATAAAAAGGTGGGCAAATGAGTGTCCCTGTAATGGATGGTGTTAAATTTGAATTAATGACATAATATCATTGTACACAAAAAACGATTCTGAACGAAGACGGTCAGTCAGCTTATGATATTACTTAGTATATTCAGTTCAAATTTGTACAAGATTAGATATTCACTCGATTTCTCATGTAGCGATTTTCTTATTTTGTTGCAATTCAAAAACAAATAACTGTAGATGCATGAAAATTTCACTGAATGTTTATATAAGCTATTTCTATACATCATTCAATTTTGAAAATATTTTGATTTGTTTTGAGCTGTTTACAGACATTTTTAGTTTTCAATTTTTTTAGTTTTTTTTTTTATAATTGTCAATAAAATTTTATTTGGTGGGCCAAAAAGTCTGAAAATTTAATACAAGCTTTCTTATATATTGTTACAACATCAGTTGAAAAATTTTAAAAATACATAGGCACGATTTTTTTTTATAAGCATTTAAAGTTCGAATTTTGACAAAATTTGTCAAAATCTCGAAAATTATAAATCATTGTAATTAAAAAATTATAAAATGTTCAGTTTTTATAACTAAGTGTTGAAAATTTAAAACAAAAATTCTCATAAATAAATCATACTGTAACCAAAAAATCTAAAAAATTTGAAACTATATATTATAGCAGCTTCAAAATATTCTGACTTTTTTTGAGCTGTTAACGGACATTTTCAGTTTCCAATTTTTTTAGTTTTTTTTTTCTATAAATGTCAATAAAATTTTATTTGTTGGGTAAAAAATCTTGAAAATTTTATAGTAGGCTTCTAATATATAGTTTCAAATTTTTTAGATTTTTTGGTTACAGTATGATTTATTTATGAGAATTTTTGTTTTAAATTTTCAACACTTAGTTATAAAAACTGAACATTTTATAATTTTTTAATTACAATGATTTATAATTTTCGAGATTTTGACAAATTTTGTCAAAATTCGAACTTTAAATGCTTATAAAAAAAAATCGTGCCTATGTATTTTTAAAATTTTTCAACTGATGTTGTAACAATATATAAGAAAGCTTGTATTAAATTTTCAGACTTTTTGGCCCACCAAATAAAATTTTATTGACAATTATAAAAAAAAAAACTAAAAAAATTGAAAACTAAAAATGTCTGTAAACAGCTCAAAACAAATCAAAATATTTTCAAAATTGAATGATGTATAGAAATAGCTTATATAAACATTCAGTGAAATTTTCATGCATCTACAGTTATTTGTTTTTGAATTGCAACAAAATAAGAAAATCGCTACATGAGAAATCGAGTGAATATCTAATCTTGTACAAATTTGAACTGAATATACTAAGTAATATCATAAGCTGACTGACCGTCTTCGTTCAGAATCGTTTTTTGTGTACAATGATATTATGTCATTAATTCAAATTTAACACCATCCATTACAGGGACACTCATTTGCCCACCTTTTTATTATTAAATATAGTTTTATTTCTTTAACTTTACTTTTTTTTATCCAATTAGATTTTATTATTCAACCAAGCTTTTTATTCTGTTGAGATTTTACAGCCCACCTTTCAATAAAACTGAGTACATCACTGACTGAAAATACTCAATTTTCATCGTTCAATTACAAGTTACAATATTTTAGTTAGTTACCCACTGTCAAATTTACTATTTTTTGAATTATCTATATCTCTAACAGGGTTGTAATGTTATCAATTGTAGATGCAATAGAAAGAGGAGGAGGAGGGGTTAAGCCTTTTTTTTTTAAAACTTAAGATTATTTGCCAAAGGTAATTTGTTTTAGTAGTTGGTGAAAGGGTCAGTTAATATTAACTAACTTGGCAACTTAAGATATAGGATTTGTAAGTTTGGTATGAATAGATATACTAAAAAACTGACAAGACAAGCCTTTCTTACGCAGTCACCTTGATAACTTTATAACAAATTTATTCATTTTTCATCTCATTCTTATCGTAGGAAAATTAAT
Source organism: Nasonovia ribisnigri (assembly GCA_027563435.1). Taxonomy (NCBI): domain Eukaryota; kingdom Metazoa; phylum Arthropoda; class Insecta; order Hemiptera; family Aphididae; genus Nasonovia; species Nasonovia ribisnigri. The sequence goes on from JANEHU010000216.1 coordinate 720,366, forward strand.
ACGCAACTATGGTATTTAGTTTATAAATATTTTTATTTTGAAATTTAAAAACACATATTGAGAAGTGATTACTTTAAATTTAAACGGCAGCAAAATGTGTAATTGATGAACATGCCGACATATCACATATTAATTATTATATTGGTTTTAATATCCTTTGAGTTTTGAGACACAAAAAAAAAAACACATAGGTACATCATTGTAAAATCAATACATTCATCGCTCCGCTCAGAATCTAAAAACTAAACTAAATTATTATACCTTAATTATACTTTTGTTTTCCCTGCGCTTTTGAAAACTATTGAGAATTTTGACCTCCCGAATGCACCAACTAGATTCACTTTTCCATCAAACAAAATACGGTTGAAGAAAATCGAAGTATTTTTAGTGTCCCTAACTTTACTTTGATGACAGACACAAATAAAAAACACACATCATTGTAAAACCAATACATTTATGGCTCTGCTCAGAATCTAAAATATATTATTAATAATATCTGGGGGGGGGGGGGTGTAACACAATGTATAACACTACTCCCTCCCCTCCTCCATAATCACGCTTTTCGAGTGTCACAATTTTATTTCACAGATACATATACTAGAAGTTTTCCAAACTAACTATTGTCCATATTAAATTCTATAAATAACCATTTCAATTTAAATATATACCTACCATCTATTATATGTTTAACTTATAATCTATATTCTATACCAATTATATATACCTTATAGGTACTGGATCTAGAATATTCTTATGATGGGTGCTATGTTGATAGTAAAGCTCCTTAGGTTTCTACTTATCGTGATCCACTTCGGGTTAAAAACAAATTTAATTTATTGGTGGGTAGTTGGTAGTCTTAAGAGGACGTCTCACCCGCATGTGTTGTTTCCGTCTTACACACGTACGACATAGCAAATGTTCGTTCGCTAGTTTCAATAGGGTATTGTCAGTTTTTATATTAGAGTGAATTGACCTATTATCAAACTTTTAGGTAACAACATTTTATGTGTTCTCTCGTTGGTTTTTTACGATATTTTAATTTTTACGTGAGTTATGAGCATTTTAAAATATTAATACTTTACATACCCATATCTCACTTAAAAATTGAAATATCGTAAAAAACCAACGAGAGAACACAGATAATGTTATTACTTCAAAGTTTGATAATAGGTCAATTCACTCTAATATCAAAACTGACAGCACCCTATTGAAACTAACGAACGGAAATTTGGTATGTCGTACGTGTGTAAGACGGAGACAACACATGCGGGTGCGACGTCCTCTTAAGGCTACAATTAATGCGTTTAGTTCTATGTGATAACTGACATCTAAGTAATTTACAATACCTAATAAAAAAAATGTCATGTGCGGAACGGTGGGTGCTTCAGACACAAAGCTATATTACGTCATCATATACTCATAGAAAAGGCTGTTAGGTTAACATGATATTGGTTCGAATAAATGCAAATTTGCTAGGTTAGTACCTAGTTTAGTAACCTATGTCGTACGTTGGAAGACGGGGTCACGCGTGGATATTGGGTTATATTAAAGAGTTCCACAAACGTTTATTAAAATTTAAAATGCTAGACTATTATTTTAGTATAGTTTTTTCTTCTAATGTTTATACATATAATTATAAGAAAGTAAACAAATAATCTCTTCAAAGCATATTACTCGCTATATATAGTAGGGCTTTGGGCTAATATTATTTTTAACTTCCCTAATACTTGAAATATTCCACAGAAAAAATATAGATACTATAGATAGGTATAATAAAACATAAAGACATAAATCAAGATATTATAGAATATAGGAGTTCAAATTCTGAAGAACAAGTAGTTATGGGTACCTTTTTTTTGGCGTAACCACACTCCAGAGCTAGGCGTGCACAATTTTCGTAAGACTGATCTCTATGCTGCATCATTTATTAGAGTAAAAGTAAAACGGCAATATAATATACACCATAAAAATCCCATCTGAACACCAAGAGCTGTCATTCTTGGCGCTCCAGAGGTCGCGTTTAATTCCTTCGTCTGTTGGTTACCCCCCTCGCCCTTTCAGCTTTTCCTTCCAACGATAGGATCTCCATGGTTTTTCTGTAGAATATCTTAAATGTCTCTTCCAATAGTCAGCTACATTTATGATATATTTAATGTTTATCCTTTTATCAAACAATGTTTTGAATGCGATTTATTTGCTTGGAAACAGGCCTCAATTATTGGATTAATTTAATTTAATTTTTTTACAATGATATACTCGGCTTCACTGTCAAAACTTAAATACAGCCCCACGGTATTTAATATTAAAAATAATAATAATAATAACAGAAGCACTCAGTGAAACTCAAGCCTCCGAGACGCTAAATAGTTTTTTCAAACCAAAATATAAAATAAACTGCAAACAATCTATGTATATTTCACAACCAAAATTAAACACATCGTAAAAAAATAAATATAAGTTTATATCAAATAATTAAACGTGTACATGAAAAAGAAAAAAAATTCTTAATAAACATAAGCGTAATCAACACTTTGCTCAGAAATTAAGGAATACATATTGAAAAAATAATACACCTTTAATTTATAATTTAAAGTTCTCAAAATAATCAAAAAGTTCACAACTTAAATGTATTAAATATAAATAACAAAAAATACCTACATCTGAGTAAAAATTTTAATTTCGGAATTTTTCAATACTTACAGTAGGTACCTAGTTCTTTTAAAAGAAATGTTATTAATAAATATTTTGATAAAAATATATTAATTTATTCTTACCAAAAAAATAGTTCAAAGTATTACAATCATAAATATATACAACAACCATACCCTGTTTCAAAAGAGAAGACACCAGATTTACGTAGCAAACCCGGTTTTTCCCGTGGCTGCCTGGTGTCTTCTCTTTCGGAACAGGGTATAGATAGCCTGATAGCCATCCTTATACTTGTGACCATTGACCAATATTGAAATCGGCTACTATTTAGGCGTCAATGTTTACATTTATTTTACATATTTTATTCATGCACAATGTATATAATATATACATATATAATATATCATAGATAATAAAGATCTTTATTGTCTATGACTTATATGTGCCATAAAGACTAGAATAAGGAGACAAAACTCCGCTTATGATAACGTCCCGAAATGAGTCGCACAGCCACAAGCTTCGATGCGTACGCAAGGGTGACTACTTCAACCCGATTAGTATAAGAAGTGTTAATGTTTTTAGCGTTTTTTGAAAATATATGCATTATTTTGAATTATGACTCTCTTAGATTTTATAGCTGGTACGATTACGCATTTACACATGTGTATATGTGTATATTTCATAAATATTCTTAAAAAACAAATTTCAGTGTAACGATACATAATATCAGTATAAAACGATCGTTCAAGAAAATACATGTGTGATGTATCTAGCTCAGACTTACTGTGAACACAGATAAAAAGGTATGAAATAACTAGATATAGTTTTAACGGATTGTATAATTGAATTGTTTAGACAATCACAAAAAATTGAAATTTGGAACATATGCAATATGCACATGTTTAAATGTGTAATCGAACAATCTAAAAAATCTAAAAAGGGTTATGGTTCAAAATAATGCATATATTTTCCAAAAAACGTAAAAAATATGAATAGTCCCCAAGTTAAATACTAAAGTAGCAACCCTAGCCTACGCAGCGCAGCCCGTGGCCGTAAATTCATGCGACTCCTTTAGGGACGTTTTTTCATGCAAGCGGCCGTATACGAGCACAGAATAGATTAAATCTATTCTGTGATACGAATTTGGTCTCCTCATTCTAGTTTTAATGATATACAGATATATGTATACTATGATAATAATTAACATTGTTTTGTGAACATTGCCTGCTTTATAAATGTCGGCCAAATTCAATGATAAGAAGAAGGCTATGAAGTTGTTGTAGGTACCTATGATTACAACCCATTATTTTAACTTATCTTGAAGTGATATTTTATTTAATAATGGCACATAATATAACTTAATCTTAATTATGTATAAAAGTATAATTAGACAAGTATAATATTTAATAAGTAAAAGAAAAACCTTAGGTAGGTCACATTTTAATTATCACACAGTATAGGAAAACTTAAAAAAACAATAAAAATACAATTATATCTAATGACGGTAATAGTATTGGATAGGTAGTTAAAAAATAATAGTGATGTAAATGAAAAAATAAATTGTATCAAAATATTTTGAGATATTTTGCAGTAAATATTATTAGTTATTGGTGTGATAAGTTAGTTACCTAACTGAATTTTTTTTAGACCTTTGGTATAATATATACCCAATGCATGAGTAATGACCACTACTCATATTATAATAATTATTAATAACAATCGATACAAGCCAATCCATATGCGGAAAACGTCTAACACTCAAAAAATTTGAAACGGATAAAAATATGTAAAATATATACCTACAATTATTCTAGTAAACGTTCGAATGAAGAAGAAATACAAAAACATGCTTGTAAAGATGAAAAACAGTTAGTTCAATTGAAATTTGTATTCATACAAACATGCAGCCACGTGGCTGCAGTTCCGACCATACAATTGACGTAAAAATATAAATTGTGTAAACAATTGACACATTTCAGTCAAAAAGTATAGTCTTATAAATAATTTTTTGAGCGAAAAAAACGTTAAGCAGTTTGCTTAAAACTTTTGGTATAAAAATAAATTCCATGGCGTAGGTAAATTGCGATACTTGCACCTCAAGTGATATTTTACGACACAATTTAGAAATTACAACCAAGCTCAAAATAATAAATTTAGCAAAAATCAACAAAAATGCGTTCTCGTAGTTGTATAAGTACACATCTGCGCTAGGAATACTCAAATTTCGTCAGGACCTCAGTATAAAAAGAAACCTTCCACGGACCTCAAGTCACTGTAATGTGCATATAATGTATGTCATTGCTATAAGTTTATCAAATTTTGACCGGACACAATTAATTAGGAGCAGGAAGCCGCTGCGCTGGAAGCCGAAAACAAAATGGGTTCGACCTCGTGTACGATGCACAAGTTGTTGACGGCCACGATGTCTGCGTAGACCTCTTGCTCGATTAGCACCTTAAAGGGCATCCACGAGATGAGCGCCATGCCACCATGATCGCTGGGCACCAGGTGCCAGACGACTTTCACCAACACGGACAGCCAGCCTCCGTGCTGAGCACTGCTGAACTCAAGGAACACGAACGCGTGGCCGTACCGTGGGTCGGGCTTTATCAATCCGTACATTTTGAACATCATGGCCACGGCGTATACGTTGGCAACGGACAACTGCGTATACAGCGGATAGCCGATGATGATCAGATCGTCGCCGTCCGAAAGGGCCTGCAACGCGTCCACGATGGCCGCAAGGCATCGGTGCTGTAGGGCGGTGTTGTCGGAGGCGTGTTCATCGCAAACGTCCGTCAGATCACAAATGACAGCGCGTGGCCTGTCGATCTTCACGCGGTAGTGCGACAGCCGGCATTCGGCGTCCACGGCGATACCATCACGGACCCGCGGGAACCTAGACAACGCTCGGTGTCTGTAATGTATCAGCGCCTCGCTGCAAAACTTGGAACTCTTAACCACAGTCACCGGTTTTCCCATGCGGAACGCTACATCCGGTAACCCGTATATGAGATTTATGTGACTGTACCAGACCACGTCGCTCATGTCCCGTTTCGCCGCCCTCCACTCGTGGCACCGGACCACCTCCCGGTACAGCGCGTTCGCCTCCTGACCCGCGTTCATATGCCGTATGCGCGTCTTCTCCGCATACGACATGCCACGCGGCTTGCGGCCAATCCGCAACAGCTCCCAGTTGTGTTTTTGGCTGAAGTTGTTTACCGATAAGCACGTCAGCTCCTGGGTGTACCGGATTGACCGCAGACCGAGCCTGGACATGAACTCCTGGCACATGGACGCCTGTACCGATTTCAGCTCGCGGTAGAGCTCCTCCCTGCGCGGTAACCCGTCCACGTTGTCGTTTATGGTGCGCATCTGCATGTGCGCAAAGTGCTCGGCGCACTCGAGAAGCCGCCGCCTGAACTCGACCGGTATCAGTGACAGCGGAAACATGGAGGCGCCTCCCGGGTCCGACTTCCGGTCGTTCGCGTAGTACGCCTGCACGTACGGCATCGCCACCGACCGGCCTCTGTAACCCTTGCACACCACGTACACTTCCGAGTTGCCGGGCTTGCTAGTCGCCGGTTTCCTGAGCACCACCGATCGGAACAAGCAACACAGCAGGAACATCCTGCAAATGGTGTTGCACTCAAACATAGTGAACGCCTTCAGCACAAGCGATCCACTATCCCGGAGCACGCTGAGCGCCACCATAGTTTCGTGGTCGTGTAGCCGGGACACGACCGTCTCCTGTTCGCCGGGGTCATCCGAACAGTCAATGCTCCCGTCGGCCGTCACTAACCACGCACCCTTTCCGCTGAATCGCTCCACCACCGTCCGGTACAGGTGTTCGGCGTACCCCGGTTGGAATATGTCGCCCGTGTAGTCCGGACCGAATTCCCAGTTCGGGAGCGTTTGCAACATCAGCCGGTCGTCGGTCACGATGTCCGGGTGCCCGTTAGACTCGTGGTACGGATTCAAGGTCATCGCCAGCCACTCGAGCCGCAGCTCTTCGTGGTTGATGGCCAAGAAATGGTTGAGCGCCGCGATGAACGCACCGGGCGCCTCACACAGATGCACGCTGGTGAACGATGTACCACCTTCCTCGCGGATCTCGTCCAACGATACCAGGTCCGAACTGCACACGATCTCGTAGAACTTGCACCACGCCTGTGTCAGGAATTCTGGGCGCACGTGCCTCCTCACGTGGTTCACCACCTGGCACGCCGGATTCATTTTTCCCGTGTGCACGTGCCATGAATCCAAATCGAAATCGTTCAACTTCTGTTTGGTGCGGTTCAGCGACGTTTTGAGTTCTTGGAACTCGTTCAACTTCCATTCGGGCTCGGTGTACATGGCGTTGGCGTCCGGTAGTGCCCAACCGGGTTTTAGAACGAACATCTTGCAAAAATCCTTGTCGTGTACATAGTACTCCCCCGCCGCCTCTTCTAGGAAAAGCATTTTCTCTGAGCGCCGTCCGACTTGATTGCAGCTTTCACATGTGTAGAAACATTTCGGTCGTAACTTTTGGTTTTTCTGGTACAGTAATTATTATTTCTACCTGAAATCACGACACAACGGTATCACAAATTAATCGTCCGACAAGTTGCTTGTAAGACATTATACAATAGCATTACGATAGCACATTATTATAATATTGATAATTACTATAATATGCGTATTATGTGTAAAAATAAAATCAAGTATTTTGTCTTCTGTACTCAATTCTTGAACGGAAAATTCAAAACACCATAAAATATATTTTATTTCATATAATAAGCTTATACAAATATGTCGATGGCCGATCACAGTATAGGTACCATCAGCGTAATTTGAGTGCGGCTATTAGGGTGTAACCTTATAAATATTTTTACATATAATTTACAGCATGAATTTTTTTCGACATTACTGAAACCTAATTAACTACAAACACAGCTGCTGTAAACTAAACATAAAATAAACTAACTGAGGTTATCGTGTATATTTATATTTAATTATTCTTTTTCAGTTTATCATTAAAAATGTATAAAATTGATTAAGATGATCTCGGCGCACTTGTTTTTACTATCTGAACCACGTGCAACATAGCAAATTTGAGTTCAGCCAAACCAATATTGTGTTTTTAATTTTGATATGAGAGTGAATTGATCTATTATGAAATTCGAAGAAAATATCATAGTCTGCTTTATTAGTGAGATATAAATTACACTATAAATATGTTAACTAATATAATATGACTTTATAACAGTTGGGCAATATTAAATAAAAATAATTATTTAAAAAGATAGGTATAACTTTTGATAATATGCATATCAAATAAATTAATCAGTCACGATTATGAAACTAGTATGATAGCTTAGTAGACTCAAATCTATAGGGACATGCAGTATACCTCCTGATAATTTTCTTAAAAGTCGTATACCTTCTTGTTAACACCATAATATACTTTATTATGGCTAAGTTGCGAAAAATAAAAATAGATATATTGTTACTGTTTACACTTTACACTATACGACGTTTAATATATCTAGATTATATTTTATACTACCAGGCATTGTGGATTGTGATGGCAAGTGGCAACAGTAGTTACGTACTTACGTACGACTGTACGAGTACCGGAGTACCTACCTATTGTAGATAAGATAATGTTCTCTGATAATGGATAAGGACCACTATTATAAAAAACGGTGTGCTCATCATGTTATTGTTATAACATCTAATTGTCTGTTAAAGATTTCATACCAGAAACTAACATAAGATTATAGCTGGAAAACCATAGCTCAGCTAATTATACTCAAACTCAATTAAGACACATGTAAAAGTAATAAATACAAAATCGAAAATAAATATAAATTATTTAAATTATATTAAAACAAACACATAATTAATGTAATAAATAAAAGTACCTATATGTTTTAACTTAAAATATTATATTTCATTAATTAATTTACTAATTAATTGTGGTATGTTAGTATGTTAATAAACATTAAACGTATATAAGTATGATACGATATGATGGTTACACTTTTACAACTACAGAACTTAGTGGTTAAAATCTAATTCAATGCTTTTAGATTTTCTAACTATTGTTTAATACAAAAAATTTTGTAGTGCCATAGTGTCAGTAGTGTCACCTATATCTACTGATAAACAACACTTGTACTAAGAAATTAATTATTTAATACAGATAGGTATTATTATACTTTGCTGTGTTTTGTATATGATGAAAGAACTAAAAACTTATACCCAGGTATTCAGATTTCTAGCTACACTGTAGTGAATATTATTTAATTTTAGTTTTTTAGAAAGATTACAAAAAAAAAAAACTAAATGATTAATGGATGTTAATCATCTGTTTTAAATGTTAACTAGAATTTATTGAAACTACTATAGGTATGTTGTATGTATACAAATAGTACAGAAAACAAATTTAAAATTTTAATAATCCAAACTATTATCTACTTAATGTACCTAAGTACCTGTTGGTTTTGTATCATTTAAAAAACATGCGTCAGGCACTCAGACACATAGGTACATTCCTAGGTATGTTTAGGAAAGTTTTGTAGATTTGAGGAAAAGTAATTTTTAGGGAAATTCCTTATGTAAAATCTGTTACTTCACTAAACAAAAAAATCCTAGTTTTGAATCAATTTAAATTTTTAGATATATAAACAATGGTCAGGCAACTAGATGGAAAACTATACATAAATATAGTAAATAATACTATAGTTAATAATAATAAATAATAAATAAATATACTAGGAATACGAATCGGCTGTCAAAAATCAATTGTCTACTAAGAACCGCAAATTTCACATGGGTTGTTAGCACAATCATTGAATAAAAATTAATGTTCAGTTCAATAAGTAATAAACATATAAATTAGGTATAAGCATTTCAATAAATTTACTTAAAAATGTAGTTATAATTTATATAATAGCAAGTGGATAACATATATAGTAAATAGTAGGTATAAAATAACTAATACATTTGTACAATTGTACATTATGTTTCTAAAATTCTAAATGCAGATGATTACGTAAAAATGTATTCATAAATAATAAATTCAATCATGTTAGGTATACCTAATTCCATTTAACTGAATTATTTTTAACAGCAGTTACCATAAAAGTGAAAGTAGACATTCAGCATATGAAAAAAAAAAATATAAATTATAAGTACCTGTGAAATGCTATTATTTAAATAACATTGGTTGGTAAGATGGTTCTTTGTTAAAAAAAAAATAAAACCACAAACAATAAATTGATACAATTCTGAAGAAAACTTAATTAAACTAAATACTTAAAGCTTAATATTAATTTAACTAATGAGAGTTACTAATCGTAAGCACTACAACAAAGTATTTACAACATGATGCTTTAACAGGTAACAAGTAACAAAAAACTGCTAAGGCCTAAACTGGCTAAACTAAAGGCTACAGAGTGAATAATGAATTGTGAATAGTGATTATAATAAATTTGATAAAATTATCACCACATGGTGATAAAATATGTATTACGTTTTGATAACTCCTCAATGCACATGATAGCTGCAGAAGTGCTGTAATACGAAACACAAAATTCGTAAAATCTTAAATCATAATTCGAATTACAGACTTTATAGCCAATTGCACAGAATAATTATAGGTATAGGTAATATTATATAGAAGTCTGTGTTGGTGTGTCGTGGTAGAAATGTATGATTTATGAAGTCGAAATAATGAAATATGAATATAATAATATGTATGTCATATTCAATATTGTCTGACTGTCATATTATGTTGATGAGTAGATGATTGATGACATGATATACATTAAAGCAACCGTCAATTGAGCCATCGAGGCATTCGTTCAATGTGCAGTGTTCAATCGTCAAAGTTCTGTCAATTATCGTTTTTCGGATAGATGAATTTGAACTAACTGTTTTGTTATTATCCATCCGGTATTGTACATTTTTATTTTTACACCATTCAAGTTTTGTTTTATATTTTGGATCTTACGATATTATGAAACGAAATCAAAATGCAGCTAATGGATTTGAAAAGTGGGTATGTAGAAAAAAATGAAAGTACCTACAATGAAAATCTGTATCATAATAATGATTCATTTTCAGGGGGGTTATATGGAAGCCAAGAAGACCAAACTTGAACAACAATTCACAGAAAAAGCTGCTGGTGATAGTAACCATGTGAAAAGTCAAATTTTTAAAGGCATTTCGATCTTTGTCAATGGCTATACTTGTATGTATAACTATAATTATATAAATAAAATTATAATAATGAACTTAGTATGATAGTAGTTTGTTTGTAAATCTAGCATTTTAGTCTTAAGGATACAAATAGACCATTAGTCTAGATGTCTAGTTCAGAATTAATTTTGTATGGGCTGATGGTTAAATTAAATTAATAAGGTAGGTATCTAACTATCTTACCCATTGGCCATAATGTATTGTCTATTACCAGTGACGTTTCATACAGAAGGAACAGTATATGTTATTTCTTAAATTGATCGCAGAATAGTTCCCACTATGAATCCTCCGTGAATACGCCCATGTTTATTACACTTATATGTCAACATTATCAATATAATTTAATGTATAATATTTGTACTGTAGTATTTACTATTTTAAATGTTTTTATTACTCTCTTGTACCTAATAGATATTAAACACAATATACATAAATTATTATACCTACCTAATATATATTTTATATGCATTTTAGTGCCTTCAGCCAATGAACTGAAACGTATAATGATGGAGAATGGAGGGGTTTACCATCATTACCACAGACCTAACATTACTACACATATAATAGCAAGCAATTTACCCACTGCTAAATTAAAACTACTCAAACAGTTTAAAATTGTTAAACCTGAATGGATATCCGATAGTCTAAAAGAAGGAAAACTTTTAAACTATGAAGGTTATTTACTTTTTATTGATAAACCAAATCAGCCAAAAATTGATTTCCCAGTTCGTGCAAAAAATGCTTCAGAACCAACATTTCTATCAGAATTCTACAACAATTCTAGATTGCACTTAATTTCAACTATGGCAACGACGTTCAAACATTTAGTAAATGATACACGGAAACGAAATCAAACAGATTATCCTGGGCGACAACGATTGAAGAAATGGACTGAACAAATTGGAGTTAAAGACATGTTAGCGCATGACTCTGAGCTTGACTCTGGTAAAATAATCATGCACATTGACATGGATTGTTTTTTTGTGTCTGCTGGCTTGGTTGAAAGACCAGAACTTCGAGGTCTGCCTGTAGCCGTTACACATGCCAAAGGAAACTTGTCTAAGAAAAGAGAAGGAGTAGATCTTGGAGCAGAGTTTGGTTTGTATGTTAAACGTTGGAGAGGTGATGATAATGAAAATGGCGAAGAAGATGAAGAAGAAGTAGAAGAAATTAGACCTCGATCGACTAAAAGAGATGGTATTAATGAAACAGATTCAATGGCAGAGATTGCTTGTTGTAGTTATGAAGCTAGAAAAGTTGGTATTAAAAACGGTATGCTGGTTGGTCAAGCATTAAAGATATGTCCAGGTCTAAAATTAATACCATATAATTTTGATCAATACAAAAGAGTAGCTCATACTTTATACACTCACATTATGAATGAGTAAGTAATATTGAATTAAATAAACTATCATTTTTATGTAATGTTAATAAATTAATGTTTAAAGTTATTAAAATTGTAGATTCTAAGTGTAACATATAATTATATTATATCCTAGTCCCTAGACAGGTGATCTCTTTTGTTGTAACTAAGTATCCTTCAGTATCATTATTATTTATTATTTATAATGTATAAGTATTCTTTTTCCAAATTTAAATATGCCCTATTCACTTGAGCCCCCAGTTCCAAACTGTTTTACTCAAAGGCGATACAAACTAATTAAAAACTGCGAGCCTAAACATTTACAATTTTCAGTTTTATAAAAAATGCAATGAGCATATTAATAATCAAATTGTTTTTAATGTCTGTTACCACACACCATTGTTTAGAGAAGATGTATTTATATAATTATATTTAAAAAAATGTATTGTAATTAGGTACATTTAATATCATATATAGAACAATCATAATATGTGCATAATGGCCCACAGTCCGTAGTTTGGAGACTCCTGCTCTAGAGCATAGACATAACTAGGGGGAATGGGTGGGCTTCAGCCTCCCAAAAATTTCTTAAAACCCATGTAAACTTTATTTATAGTTTACTTATTAAAAAAATGCTAGGACTGAAGTTCCCTTAACTTTAAGGTCTAGTTACACCTATGCTCTAGAGTATAAATTGATTGTTTTTCTTACCTAAAAAATAATTTATATACTGTTTACAGACAATTAATAATATCAGTTTTATGCTCATGTTTTACATAATATTTTGATTTTATTTGATATACACTATACAAGATTATAAATTTCCACATGTTTTTTCAGAATTACATAATTTCAAAATTTTGATTCTTACATTATTCTTTTTACTAACGATTATTAATTAATTTAAAAAAAGAAAAAGATTCTAATACTTAAATTATTTAAATTGGAATTTTTAAAATAATTATTTATTTTTATTATTTTACTTTAAATTTAATTACATAACTGTATACCTTGTATTTTACTGTGTAGTTATACATTAGATGTGGAAGCTGTTAGTTGTGATGAGTTATATTTAGATTGTTCACATATTCTGGAAACTACAAAAGCATCACCTTTGGAATTAGCCACGTTTCTGCGAAAAGAAATTAAAGTAAATATTGTTTGATAACATGATAATTTTAAATTTAAATTTATCGTATTATACTATTAATTTTTATTTTACAGGAAAAAACCCAGTGTCCGTGTTCTACTGGCATTGGCTCAAATTGTCTGCTCGCTAGGTTAGCTACCAAGAAAGCCAAACCAGATGGTCAATTTTATTTGGAACCTGGGATTATAATGGATTTCATGAGAAACATAGATATATCTGATGTTCCAGGTAATGAAAAACAAATACTAGGGTCATTACCAGCACACAGATTTTTATGAAAAATAGGGATACACATTTTTAATAACTGTAGATAGTATTATCTTAATCTTGATAAAAAATAAATACCTATAAGCAGCAATGATATAATTTTAAATGTAATGATACCCATTTGTGACTTCGCCGACGATAAAGCCATCCTGGCTCTCCATCATGACCTCCTCGAGGCATCCAGCATAATCCAAACCCACCTCGACATCCTCTCAACATGGTACAAAGAATGGGGGTTCAAACTCAATGAATCCAAATCCATCCACTGCACATTTACTCTCAGACCAATAAGCTCCCCCTCTATCACACTTAACAACCAACCTCTCTCGACTGCTCAAAATGTCCGTTACCTAGGCTTATACCTAGATCGTCGACTCACGTGGGCTACCCACATACGTAACAAACGACTTGTACTAAATAATCGTCAAAGACAACTTCGCCTCCTCCTGTCATCCAAACATCTTTCTCTACACAATAAAATCCTTATGTATAAAGTACTCCTCAAACCTATTTGGTCCTATGGAATTCAACTCTGGTGATCAGCCAGACTCCAATATAAACCGAATCCAAACATTTCAATCTAAATGCCTCAGGCAGATAACTAAAGCTCCCTTCTATGTATCAAATTATACCCTACACAGGGACCTCCTCATTCCGACAGTAAAAAACTTTGCCAAAACCCTATATAAACGTTTCCACTTTAAACTTTCAAATCACCAAAACCCTCTCATCCAAAATCTCTCTTCTCGAACAATCCCAGGCGACCCTGGTCGACGTTTAAAGCGTAGCTGGTGCCGTAACCTACTAGTCGGCTAGTCCACCATCCTGTCATGAAGTGCTATTAATCTTCTTCATCAAGCCAACCATGACCAATGACCTATAATGTACTATCCCTCCATTGTGCTTATTGTAATTATTTTTATACAGATTGTACAAAAAAAAAAAAACATTATTTTGATTCAAATTCATGTGTAAATATATTTTAATTTAATATAAATTTAGTTATTGACAATATTATTATAATTATGCACTATGATGTCTTAGTGTTATTGATTTCTAATACTTGGTTAGGTTAGTCTTAATGCATACTTCATCTTCTTAAGCAATTGGTTTGTTTTTACTTTTTAATAAATATATATTATTTTTCTTTATAAATATTTTGACATTTTGTTACATAAAAATCTGTATTTTAATAAATTACTTTTTATGAATTGTTGTATGTATAAATAATACTTAACTTAATAAAGGTGTTGGAAGGACCTTGGGACATAAATTGTCAACACTTGGTATCAGTACATGTGGTGAACTAAGTGCACTTTCGCTGCAAACTCTTCAAAGTGAATTTGGAAACAAAACTGGACTTTCGTTGTACAAGTAATAAATAATAATTGTTTGAAAATACTTATATAATATGTTTAATTTTAAATTGTATGATATAGTATTAAATTTAAGGGGGGCAGAGGCCACTGAAAAGGTTGTATTTTAAAAGTCTGTCTCGGTGTCCCAAAAAAAGCTTCTGAACGCTTAATTTCCGTTTTTTTTTTAAATATTATGTCCCATTTTCATACTTATTAAAAATATTAGTAAAGTTAGTTTTTAATTAATTTTATTTGTATTTTGAGGTCATAACTGTGTACCGTATAGCATTTAATTATTTTTATTATGGTATATTACAAGGGGTGGCCACTAACTTTAATTTTGGGAGCCGCAAATTTATAAAGCTAACTCGAGGCGAGCCACATTGTTATGTGTTCATAAAATGAAGACCTATTTTTCATTTTATATCAAATGAAGAAACATGTGCAATTTCACAAATTAAATTACACTACACAGAACATTATTATTATTATTGAAATTATTGTTCATATCAAGTAATATCATTTTATTTATGAGAAGTACTTTTTCGAGTGTTCATTTTTTCTGTTAGTTTTTTGAAATCTGGCTGATAATTGGTAAGTGCAGTTCTCACAAGTTCACTTTAATATTCATCAGTTAGTTCAGATCAATATTTATATTTGATGAATTCAAGCATTGAGTACAATGAATCACACACTTAAGTAATCCCAAAGATTGAAATAAGTATCTTAGAACACTCTTAGTGGGTATTTTTTCTGGGACATTTTTCCAAAATTCTATGCTAGAAATTTCGCTTTGTTCAAGTCCTTTACGACAACGGAAAACCAGTTGTTGTCATCGTCATCTGGCGCAGTCGAAACACACCGTGACTAGTTTGGGCTACACATACTGAAAAGCAGTCACCGACGCCACCGTGCCAATCTATGATAACAACTGTAATGGTAACAAAACCGATGGGGATAAAAACACTTTCTAACAAAATTATATTTATTAATTTTACTCTGAGCTTGGTTTTAAGACCAGTACAAAACAGATTTAAGAGCTGCATGTGACTTGGAAGCCTCGTGTTGGCCACCCCTAGTATATTATATTACTTTTTATTTAGAAACAAATAAAATTACATTACAATTTTTAGGCATTGTCGAGGAGAAGATGATCGAAAACTTAATTATGACTATAAACCAAAGTCAGTGTCTGCTGAAGTTAACTATGGTATTAGGTTTAAAAACAAAGAAGAATCAGAAAATTTTGTAAGACAATTATGTGATGAGGTTGAAAAACGACTTGATGATATAGAAATGAATGGAAAAGCAGTTACCTTAAAGTTAATGGTATTTTTAATAAAATTGTATAATTACTTCTGATAAAAAAAGCTGTTGTATCTATTTTTTCAGATTAGAAATGCAGAAGCACCAAAAGAATCCGCCAAATTTTTAGGCCATGGATTTTGTGATAATATTACCAAATCAAGTTCTTTAACTAAACCAACATCAAAATCTATGATAATTTTCCAGTAAGTTCTAAAATGTAACACATCTATAGTCTATGCTTTATTCAGGATAAAAAAAACTTACTCAGTAGCTGACTTGTATGCAGGAGCGTTGTTTATTATACATCAAGCATACAGGACACAGGTAGTAGACTAGGTTAGTTGACGGACCGAGTGTGTTGCCTGACCACTGCCGAAAATTGGTCACTGTATAGTATGGTTCTTATCCCAAATAGTGTATAGTAATTATTGTTTTATAAATTTTTTTTTTTTTTTTTTTGTTAGAGTTGTCAATAAAATAATGAATCAATTAGATATTGATCCATCTGAATTACGTGGAATAGGAATACAGATAAGTAAATTAGAAAGTCGCACAGTAAAAGGGGCTGGACGTATAGAAAATTTTATATCAAACATGAAATCTGATACAAAAATAAATCATGTTTCTCTTAATGAAAATACTGACAATGATAAAATAGTATCAACAAAAGTGTCTGAACCCAAAAGGCTTCAGAGTTCATCTACAGACAATTGTAGCAAACCAAAATCTGTAATGGATTTTTTTAAGCCCAGAGAAGATTTAAATTCTAGAAAACATATAAAGACTTCAAACTTCAAATCTAATATCTCTCATGAGTCACTAGTCAATATTAAAATGTCTCAAGTAGATCCATCATTTCTAAATGCATTGCCTGCAGATTTACGCCTAGAAATAGAAAATGAATTGAAAGCTAATGAAAACCAAAATTTTCTTATCGTTGAAAATGAAAATTCATCTACAATGGAAGTCACAATGACAGAAGAAAGTTCCAAGTTATATCAACATGTGCAAATTGATCAGATGAAAGAATTTATTGAAGAATGGGTGGTCACTGAGAATGAACCAAAAACATGTGACAATATTATGGTTTCAAAATACTTGTGTAATTTAATTAGAGACACCAAGACAGAAGATGCTTATGAAATCATAAGAAAACTTTACCGGTAAATTATAAAATTAATTTAAACCACATGATTAATTAATAAACCTGATTTTATGTTACAGATTAATAAAAAATAAGGACCATTTGGCTTGGAAACAAAGTTACTTTGATATATTGAAAGATGTACAAGAAATAATGTTTAATTTGTATAACGCTAAAATGAAAGTTGAAACTACATTTAAATAATTCCATTTTAAACATAATTATGTTTTTTGAGATTGAATAACAAAAAATAAAATAATAATGTACCTGTCCTACGTCACTGCTGTAGTCTATCATTGAACGATAAATTAAAAATTAAGATAATTTATTTTCTTCATAAGAAATTAATATTTAAAATCTGTATAATATTATTAGTACATATAAAAAAATAAGACCACTTGTTGAAGGGTTCATTGTCAAACTTTGAACATTTCTAGAATTTATTAATTTGTCAAGCACATCTTACTAAAGCTGACAAAGTGAATGGTGATGGAAAATAATTGAACATTTGTTTAATGGAATATTAGATATGCTTAAAATGTTCATTACATAAGTAAATCTAGAAATGTAGTCATTATATGCATTCAGTGCTTGACTTTGCAAAATTAAAGTAGGGGGACTCTGTTTACCTTTAAAAGAATAGCGTCCCCATCAGTTGTTAAACGTTATTGAGCCGTGGTGACTATGCCCTCACGAATATCCCTCTTTAAATCATATAAAAAATATGTTTAAATAATAAATTTCAAAAAAAATAAAAAGACAAGTTAATATAAGACATAGGTAATTATACTGAAAGTACCTTCTATATATAATATATTATAGTTATAAATAATAACTAACACAAAAGAATACTAAAAGTAAATAAGTTAATAATAATAATAATTAGTTAATAATTTAATATACTTAATATAAGCTAATTTATAGATCAGCGGTTATGAAATAATCCATAAGACAAATTATGATGGTATTTCGCGTATTTTGAGAAAAAAGCAGAATTATGAAGCGTCCTGTGAGTTCCCCTTAATATTAATAGTAGGGGTACACTAAAATTTCTGAAAAATTAGTTGGGATACTCTGTCTGCCTGCATTCACTCCCAAGTCCAGCACTGTATTCAATACTAGTTTGTGTGACCATTAGCTCGTTTCTTGTATAATATAGATAGTATATAATTAATATAATAGTGATAAATATAGTCATAAAGATATAAAATATTCCAAATGTTAAAGTATAATATTTTAATTCACAATTTCTATTTATAAATATCAGTATAAAACAATTTTATAAGACAAAGATTAGTGGTCCATTCAGCTCTTCAATAAGTGAAGAAACAGTTAACTGATTTTACTCCCGCAAATCACACTAGACACTCCCAAAACTACTAAATGGTGCTAGCTGAGCTTATTGAAGAAAAGTATTAAAAAATAGCTATTGGGAGACATGCTCATCATTAAGAAAATTTAAAATTTAATCTTTTATGTTCTGTTGCCTTAAGTTGCTCAAACTAGCTTATTAAAATTTATGTATGAGCACACTTATGGATAGTTAAGCAATCATTATGCTGCTGGAGAATATGATGTACATGGTCATAATATTAAAATTGAAAGTGATGATAAATCATTGCATTTAAAAATTCAGTTACAATAGAATACCGAAATTTCCTTAAAAAATACTTGTTTTTCTTAAGATTTCCTAGAATAAACTGAGTAAATCGAACATTTCTTAAACACTAACTAGATTTTATTTTCAGACTAAAATGGTGCTACATGAGTTTCATGTATGATCAGTTTGATCATATCTGCCAAAAAAGTTAACAAGTTTACATAATGACATGATAATAATAAAATCTTTCATTGTAAAACAAATATATTTCTTATTTTTCTTAGAATGGAAAATCACAATTATCAAGATAAATCTTTTAAAATAAACAGCTTATAAATAATGAAGCAAGTTAGACATGTTAATTTATTTAGGGAATTTTTACCATTTATTTGTTTTTTATGTCATGTGAACACAAATAACAAATTCTTACTATAACATTTGGATCATTCCACAGTATAAGATTGTATTAATACAGCTGCTCATGATTATTATTATTATATATTTATTTTTAAAATTAAAACAAAAAAAATGCATAACACAATATCATCTATCATATAAATCTGTAAATTATACAATAGTTTCTACATTTTGTTAAGACTTGCTTGGGTTCCAATATCAAATACATGTTATGTTATGTTTTTGTACATATAAGTAATTAATTAACTAATATATTTCACAGAAAAATAATATGTACAATAACAAAATGGTAAAAAATGAAAGCATATATTTTATAAATGAATTTTTATTCAATAATTACACAATTTTAAAACATTAACAAAGAGAGATAAAACTGATTTAAATCCTTCATTGGCAAATATATATATATATATATATATACCAATACATTAAACTAAATATATTTAGCATAACATATTAAACTAATTAAATGTTGGTTACACAGTTTTAAAGTAGAGAATTGATTTTGTACAAAAGGCTCTTACTATTTCCATTTAGCTTTACATATTAATCAACAGTTCAATTGGGTTATCATTGGAAAATTTAAATAATATTCAAAGGATCTATTTTGTGTTAATAAAAACTTAGTGTATAAACAACAATCAAGACCATTACTGTCTCCTCAAAAAATAAACATAGCTCACTGTAGTTAAATCATTAAAATTGTAAGACAATTTGATTTTTGAAAACGTATTAGAAAAATAACTCTTTACTTTTGGTTTTTAACTGCCGATAATCACCAATGAGCAATTTTATTTCAATATTACATTTTAAGGTAATGAAACTTACGTTCCTTAAGTATGTTTTCAAAATCTCATTCATTTATTGAAACAAATTTTTATTCCCATTCTGTAGTACCTGGTGGTTTTGGTGTGAGGTCATATAATACCCGAGAAATACCAGGTATTTTTTGAGCAGCAACCATCATTTTATGTACAAGCTAAAAATAATTTAATTTTTAAATAAAAATTTCATTTTGAATAAGTGGTAAAATATAATTTTTATCAACTAACTGCAGCGGATATATGCTTTCCAGGTAGCGCAGGTATACCGGTCATAAAATCTTCTGTAATAAATGGTCTGATGACAACTGAACGTTGACATGATGGATGGCGATAAGCAATATCACGATCAAAGTGTAAAGGTACAAGTACTACTGGCATCTGACTGACTTTGCGCATACTAATTGGACATTCTGTTAAAACCTGAAACCCAGAAAAATTGTAATAATAAAAAAAAAAACATAATATAGCTTCTTACTTTATTAATAACATGATCAGCTTCTTTCAACAAATCTATCACTTGAACATTTAAATATGTGTGCGTTATATCCAATACTTGGTAAACCACGGGTGAACCAGCAATGTAACATACCCTATTGACATTGTGACATACTCTAGGAATTATTCTGGCTAGATAAGAAAGGTCTTCCCACACTGGTTCAGGGTCTGTACAAGAAATGCCTACCACATAACTGTATGAACGTTTATCGCCCTAAAACATAATTTTATTTTTTTTTAGTGATAATAGTTTGTTTATGTATATAAATACATACTTGAACTCCTACACTTTTAATTGGTAATAGTGTGGCAGACATTTTCTGTTTGGATGATATTTCTCGCAACAACTTTCGTTCATTTTCAGAAGTTGCATTTTCTATTCTATTTAAAAGTGCGTGACTCTAAAATAAATATAAGAATATTATTATTAATATTTAACATTGAAAAAAATGTCAAGGATAGAATTATATATAACAAGGACCTAACTATTTGTTTAATTTTCAATTGTAAATACTAAATATGTAGTGTATGAATATCAGATAAAATGTTTCTTTTTTGGTTATCACTTTTTAATGTTTTTATGTATAATATTTTGGAATAAATGCAGTTAAGTTCCCCCTCGCCACTTTGATTTTTTTGTTTACTGTAACCTATATAAGTCAACGAGTTAAGAACGATGATGCAATCAGAATTGGTTGTTCGGACTTACTTTTGAAATTATAAACATTTGAGTTTCACTAATATACCATTTAAAATGCAAACAGCAACAGCGTACTGTACATTAATTTTTTGTTGTAATATTGGGTTTTTTTATTTTTAAAGTATACAAATACCACGATAATTCAAAGTTTATCTAACCTAAATTATTAACGTCAAAACCATGTATACAATATATATATTATTCAAAATATAATAAGTAGTGACCCCCTAATATTTACCGGCCACATGTCAACAAATTTGGACGAACCAAATTTTGATTGCACTATCTTCTTCAGCAACAAAAAGTACACATATTTAGTATAAAAATTGGTTTTACACCTAGTTTTCTAATGTGTATTTACGTACAGTTTCACGGCCGTGCGCATAATAGTACATCGGTGAATGAATTTCAAATGTCTATAACTTCAAAACTATGTCCGAGTGACAAATTCTGATAGTAGTTGAGTTACATGAGTTGAATAGAAAAAAAATCAAAATTACAAGGGGGACTAAACTGAATATGTACCTAAAATGTTTTTAAATAACAATTATTAACCAAAAAAATATTACAAATTACAAAAAAGTTAAATTGACTTTTCTTGTATCAGTCCATGATATACATAATATACACACACATCACATATAATTTACCTTTAAAACCATATCATTGTATTCAACAACAATTTTAACTACAACTTGTGTTTCAGAAAAGTCTTTATCAATAAAAGGTTCTTCTCCACATAATATTCTTATGGCAAGACCCGGTCCAGGGAATGGATGTCTATATACAATACTTTCGCTCAATCCTAAATCCATTCCTAACCTTCTAACCTAAAAAAAAAAAAAATGTATTACAATTATCAATAAAACACAAAGACTAACATAAAATTATCATGAATAAAATATAATAATATGAACTTTTACCTCATCTTTATGAAATTCTTGTAAGGGTTCAATGACACGTCCTTTGTCTCGTAATTCACGTATTAACTTGCTATCATTATGATGTGTTTTTATAGTATCTGCATTAGTACTAGCTAACCTTGAAGCAGACTCAATTAAGTCTGGTCTTAAAGTTCCTTGAGCCAAGAATACATCTTCAGATGACAAATTTAATGTTTTAAGGAACTTATCAGCAGTCTAATGAAAATATGAGTAAAACTTAATTTGGATAATCATATAAATATATGAATTACTACCTTGACAAAAACATCACCAATTATTTTTCTCTTTTCTTCTGGATTACTAGTTTGACACAGGGGAGGAGAAATTCTAGTACGATTGGATACATGCAAATCAGGCAATATAGTTGTACCATATTTAAAATCAAATGTGGCATTTACAGCTGAAAAACAAATTTGTTACAGTAAAGAGAATAACTTCATTTTGTATTTATTTGACATACCTTTAACATCTAACCCTAGAGCATTCAAAGACTTCATTACTTGTTCACTCTCACCCAAGCGCATAAAGCCATTATCTATGTGTACAGCAATCACTTGTTCTCGATCTAATGCACGGTGTAAAAGTGCAGCACATACTGTAGAATCAACACCACCACTTAATAGAACCAAAACTTTACTCTGGCCAACTTGATCTCTTATGTATCTAATACATTCCTGTTCACGACTTTTAACTGTATAGGTTCCCGCTAATCCAGCCACATCATAAAGGAACGACTTAAGCATTTGAGTTCCTTGTTCTGTTAAATTCACCTGAAATATATATATGAAAAAAAAAGTAATTAATTATATTTTATAAATAAATTACATATAACCGTAACTAACCTCAGGATGAAATTGAAGACCATACATTTTTTTTGTATCATTGCCAATAGCAGCAACCATATTGTTAGATGTAGCTATCACTTTAAAGGTATCTGCAACTTTGACAACATGATCGCCGTGTGTAAGTAGAACACTTTGTGTCTTGCTTAATGATCTACAAGATTAAAATAAATCAAAATGTGAAGTATATTGTTTTCATTATGGACTTACTTAAATAATAAACATTGACAATCTACATCAATATTATAAATACCATCTTCACGACCAACAGTTGCAGCCACTTGGCCACCAAATTCTTTATTTAGCATTTGCATGCCATAACAAATCCCTAAAATAAAAAATAAATATTAGTGTCAAAGTTATTTTAAAATAAATACCGAGACTTACCTAAAATCGGTAATCCTATTCTAAATATGTCTGCATCATATATTGGTGCGTCTACAGCATTAACTGAATTAGGACCTCCAGAAATTATAATTGCTCTAAAAATAAAATTAAAATATTTAATAATATTGAGAACTATTAACTTAAAGTAGGAAACTTACCTGTATCCTTTTTCTTTAAGTGTTATTGCTGAAGTATGTAATGGCAACATATCACTTTCAACATTTAATTCTCTGACTTTGCGATCAATTACCTTGCCATATTGAGCACCTGCATCCAAAATGGCAATTTTTTCAGTTGCTACATTATTTTCAACTGATACATCCATTGGATCCATTGTACTGTTTCCGTTTTCTTGACTACCAAAAGTATATGCAATTTATCACATTTTTAAATAAATAGGAATAGGTAATTATAAATGTATAAGTAAAAGATGAATACAACAAAATAATTGAATAGAATATTTTAGAATAAACCTGTAGGCTGTAAGTACCTGTAATATACAGAGCGATTATTTTTAAGCAATTATCAAGTGTTTCTAAATATACCTATGTATAAAAAATAGAATAGGTACAATTTTTTTAATTGTTTATAAAATGTACTGCACAAATCATAAGGTAATTACTGTTAACTATTTAAAAATCAAAATGTGTTGCACATGTAGGTTTTAAATAGGTAAGTAGATTATTATTGTAAAGCAAAAAGTTATAATTAATTATTTTTTTGTTTCTTAAAATATTAACAATTAACATAAAAAATCACTTTGTATATTGAAATATTTAAATGATTAAATATTAAAAATAATTATACATTTTGAGAAAAGAACGTAACAAGAAGCAAATAAAATGTTTTGGAATACAGTACAAACAAACATTACTAGATACAGGCAATTTATACCATATAGGAAGTGTTTATAAAAAGCATACAAGCCCAAAACCAAAAGTATACCTACTGCACCTAATGATTTTGTAAAATTGTAATAATGAATTTAGGTTATTTACAACTTACTATCTTAACTGAGGTGTCGGACTGGAAGGTTTGTACCGTTTAATCGGGTTCTCATCGATTTTTGTGGCCATGTACCAGATTGCGGATTCATGCGTTTATTTCAATAACATTAACTGAACGACTGGTCAGGGTAAGAGCGACAAACTTTTATTTTTATTCAATCTGCAGGAGGATGGTATAATATCAAGCTCAAGAATATATCAAATGTAAAGAATAACTAACTGATTAAATTAAATAAAAGACTATAATTCTATTTAACATACATAACTAAATTTTAATATTAAATTACATAATTGCTTTAATTCAATCTCATAATCAATGCAATGTCTATATATATTTAAATTTTCATAAAACTGTTTAAATGAAAAAGGTCAATGTTTAATTAATTTAAAGATAAGTTTCTGTTTGATAAGACTCTCTACTAAATTTACATATCATCTATCAGTTAAAATTAATGTATTAATGTATTAGTTAGTAATGTGTTATAGGTATGTAGGTACTAGGTATCATATTTACTGCAAACCATTTAAAAATACATTTTTACAAATTATTAAGGAATAAGACAAAATATAGGTACAATTTAAATTTTAAACCTAGAAACTATGAATTAAAAGTGACTGGTGTATTTCATATTTTATCATTTAATTGAAAAAACTATAATGCTAGCTAATGCATCTTAAATCAACAAAGAGTGTATAGGTACAATATTGATTTGAAAAATATTAAACTGTTAATTATTTTAATCAAATCCACATTAAACTATTATTATTTTTTAATCATTCAAAATAAAATATACTCAACGTGTCAAGTGATAATATTGAAAGACTAGTTTTAATTAAGTACCTTATCATTATTTTACTATATAATATTCAAGGCAATATTTAGTTTAAAAAATATATTTAATGTCTAATAGTAGATAAAAATTAAATCCAGAATATTTGAGATGCTGTAATATTTATAGGTATTTGATGTAAGCATTGGATAAAATATCAATATGGATGATGATCTAAGAGAAATAGTTTATTATATTAAAATAACATAGGTGCTAAAAAATAATTAATTTCTAATAAAAGTAGTATTTAAAGGAAGGTAATTTTGATAATATTTGTTTTACCTACCTACATTAAATGAATGCTCAAATTAATAACTCTGTCATCTTGCTGATAAGTGATAAGTACCTACTTTTAAAACTCATAAATAAGGCATTATCAATTGGAAGTTTATTTTAGCCAATTTCATAATATTCAAATTTGTATATAGGTATGATGATAATTTATAGGAAAGTAACCTTTACTATTTTTGGTATGTGTTAATTTAATTTTAAATTTATCCTGCATTCTTAGAATGAACACACTTTTATAAACAGTGTACAAAGTAATCGAAAAGTCTTAATTGAGGTCTTAATAGTTAATAAGTACCTACACTAATAAAATTGTAAATTGAATAAGTTGAAAAACAATTATAAATTCTGTTTTTACATTGAACCTTAAGTAGGTAGGTAATACATTTCTTATTAGATATTAGAAAAATAATATTATCTAAATAGTAAAAACATATTTTATAAAATATAACATATAACCTCACATATAGGATAAAGTAATCGAGATCATTTAAGTGTTATAAAATTGTTCATAACAGCAAGTTCATAATAAACAAACTACCTCCTACCTAGGATAAATTAAGTTAAATAGCAAAATAAAATAACTGGACACTAACAATGAAAATATATTAGGTAGATCTATATGCTAGTAGTATATTAACTAGGTTATGTGTGTCGATGCAAAATTATGATTCAATTTTAACCAATGCATTTGATAGCAAGGATTGAAATTAAATATTAATTATATGGAACACAAGTTAGTAGTAAGAAGTAGCATGTATATAATGATCACGGTAAAATTATAAATCATGTAACATGCAAAATATAAAGGGTATGATAAAAACAAAGCAAACAAAATCAAGTCTAAAAGATTAGTGGTTCTAGGCAGGGAGGATGAAACGAGCAAAAACATTTTGTTTGATTGAAAAGGCACACGCTGAATGGGAGTTTGAGTGATCAGTCGAGGGGGAGCGAGACAAACAACTTTCAAAGGAATAACATAAATATAAAAAAATATGGCACGAACATATTATTATTGCTTAGCCACTAAACCAACCATGGAACTTACTCTTTTCGGTCGTCCCGTGAAATTTTAATTAGATATGAGTATATCAAATTTTTAAGTATTTTAGATATACATAAAGTATAAAATATTATGTAGTATTAAAATGTTTTTCTATTTATACATAAGCATCCACACACTTAAATATGATAATATATACTTAAGCTATATTTATTTATGAATGTATATATGTATATATTTATAAATGTATATATATATATTTATAAATGTATATATATATGTGTATTAAATCGACAGAATAACGTGTTTTCAATAGATTTAATTTTTACCGCCTGATAATGATTAATTCACGCCGAAGACATTGCCGAAAGAGACGTGACGAGTGCGATACGAATTAAATCAAACCGTACGGTCAATGTAGCGAGTGGATTCGGTCGTCGAACGAACGGACGGACAGTCGGGCGGCGCTGTCGTTGCTGTCCACGAGCGTGCGTTGCTTCACGGTGTTCGGTCGGCGGACGCTGAAAATTTATCACCAAAACGCGTTTTAGCAGTGACAAACCGAGCAAAAACAACCGATCACTGTACTGTATTTTGCGCTCCTCTTTCTTTCCCATCGTAGTATCAATGTTGCCAACCAACCACGCCGGGTAGTCGTCGATGAAAACCGGCCGTTTTCCCCACTTCCCGCCCATCGACCGATGGTACCGGAAATCTAATACGACGCGGCGTTTTGCGGCTTTTTGTACCGACTCGACGAAATTGTCGAAATCCGATACCAGCGAATCGCGCCGGCGGGGCTTCGACCAAGTCTGAAGTCGTACGGTTTTAGTGGAACTCACACCGAACTCTCAAAGGTCAAATCTGACGCGTTCACATACACACGTCATAAACGTAAATACATAATAATTAATTCAATAAAATAACAGTTGTCTAATCAGCTATAGGCCAATACAACTACTGATGTAAGCTGTGGCCACAGCATATCGTAAACGTAGTATTTACGTACAACAATTGTACGAGGCAACTGGCAAGGTAGTTATAATACATTTTACAACACGTATACGTGTATTACGTATTTATGTATAACTACAGCGGTACAAACGTCAAGAGTTAAAAAGTTTATAACAGAAAAAAAAAATATATTTGAACACACGATGTGCTTCGGTACTTTGAATTGTAATCAACAGCGGCAGGTTTCCATTCGGTAATCAGCAGGAAATTATTCTCGGCATTTGGCAGCACCGGGCCACAGTATGAGTAAAATGTAGGTAAAATGGTCGATGGCTGAGTACACTATGGCACATCAGATAGGTATCATCACAGCTGTACTAGTTATACGCAATGTGCGCATCTTTTTAACCTCTGGCCGATATCGTAGTTCTCCGCTTTTGATTGGTTGATTTTGTTCTATGTTATGTATGTGTATGTGTGATTGACAACCAACAAGAAGTGGAAAACTACGAAATAGGCGAAAGATGCGTATCAAAAAACTGTGATGATACCAGTCTAATTTGTCATGGAGTACACGACGGTTTGTGTAATGTAATATCTATAAACCTTGCTGACGAGTGACGAACTTTACTGACGAACCGGGTAACCCATAAATTAATTAATGCTCATTTACTATATAGGATGACATACAGACCATCCAGTCTCGAGTTGAGTGTTGAGTTAAGTGGGTTCCAAATTTCAAAAACGAAATGAATTGGGTCCGGACGTATTTTGTCGAGTACATCGTACATGAGTGGGATCCCGGTATATTTTATCGAGCATATGAGCCTATCACTAAACACCACGTGGAAATTAACTAATAGAAATTCTCAAAAATTTTGTATTTTATTACCTTTATTCTCATGTATAAAATTATACAAATATTTAATAATTATTAAATTAGCTTAGCTTAATTTTATATTAGTTTTTTATTGTATTTTTTCTTTTTCTCTATACTTATATTATAAAGATTTGATTGTATGCATTGAATAGACTACGAAACTACTGGACCAATTAATAAAAATCCTTCACCATTAAAATGCTATATCATCCCTGAGTAACATAGGGGAGGT
The DNA here is from genome assembly GCA_027563435.1 of Nasonovia ribisnigri. Taxonomy (NCBI): domain Eukaryota; kingdom Metazoa; phylum Arthropoda; class Insecta; order Hemiptera; family Aphididae; genus Nasonovia; species Nasonovia ribisnigri. The sequence goes on from JANEHU010000216.1 coordinate 749,255, forward strand.
AGCTCCCAGGGAGATGCTCAAACGGTGATTTTGAAATTTACGATGAACATTTTTGTTTATAAATGGGTGCTATTGGTTACAGGAGAAATAATAATTAGTAGAAATTAGTATTTAATTTGTATATTGATTGCCATTAGTTAATCGGTCAGATCAAGCATGCATATAATCGAATTTTAGCACAATTATGCCTACTTGATATGCTGTAAGACGTCCGCGATCCTACGTAGTCGGATTGCCTGCCGGGGTGGCTGAGTAGCACTTACTGCAGCGAGTTGCATCCAAAAGGAGTTGAACAATCACAATTTTTAAGAGTTTAAATTAGTATACATTTCATTCCCCTTAAAAATATTTATTTTTCTGCTGTATATACTTCGAAGTGATATGTAAATTTCACGCTAAATTCCAAGTAAAATTTCTATTAAAACAAAAATGTTATGGACGTTGGGGTTAGCTGCACCAAAAGTCGAATTAAAAAAACCAAGTTACAATATCCGGCAATAACTGCCCAGTGCCCTGTTCCGTCGTTATGAACCACATAAAATAATAGGTACAACAGCTGAAAACTATGGTGAAGTCAGAATTCAACGGTTGGCCTTAGTTTTGAAGTTATATTATAGCTTTTTGAAATCCGAGAGTGGTTTTACAGCACCCAAGGTGCTTACATAACTAGCTGAGGGATGTTTCGATTTTAATTGTCCGAGCGAGCGAGTGACCACACCGGGTGTCGGGGTATATGAAAATATACTATACTCGTAAAGTATAAATTTCAATTATCTATAACTTTAAAACTAAATCTAATTTCTGACTTTCACTATCGTTTTCAGCATGGCTTAACTATATTCATATCACATATGTTAGAACAAAAAAAAGGTGTTTGATAAAAAAGAAACGTTCCAATGTTTCATACATATCTTTAATCGTGGATATAGCCTATTACCAGGCGGCACGTATACAGGGAGGGGGGTTTTGGGGAACGCCCCAAAAACTTTTGTCAGGATACCTGGACAACTTTCATAATACGGACTTACCCGTATGAAACGAGACTCCTGGACACCCTACTTATAAGTTCTATTAGTTCTAAGTTATAATAAATATTTAAACATAATACTATTGGGATAGAGCATGGTCATGGTGCATTAGTTAGCTTACTTATACAAATATTATTGAGTTCGTAATACATTATTTTAATACAAAAATACTATACACTATAAAAAATACGTACATTTATGTTAAAGTTACCAAGAAATGTTTACCGTGAAATTGAAATCACTTATCATTATATTATTGATAGGATATTCCTACAGCCTACAGGAATTAAAATCATTTTTGTATTTTTATTAATTATTATTATTATAAATTAATTAAAATTTATTCCTGAGCATGCGGCACATGCTAAGCATGCCTGGAGAATTCGCCACTGATATATACTTTTACATAGACTCAATTCAACTGGAAACGTCATTTAAGATTAAGTAGATGAATATTTGATAATATTTAGTAGAAAAATATGTCTGTAAAAAAGAACTGTGTTAATACATATATTTTTTAGACTTTTTAATTACAGTATGTACTATTTATTAGAATCTTTGTTTTACATTTTCAATGCTTAGTTATAAAAACTGAATATATTTTTATAATTGTTTAATTACAATATGATTGATAATCTTCGATATTTTGATGAATTTTGTCAAAATTAAAATTTTAAATGCTTATAAAAAAATGTGTGCCTATGTATTTTTAATATAATTTTCAATTGCTATTATAACAATATATCAGAAGCCTTGTATTAATTTTTCATTATTTTTGGCCCAAAAAATTTATTGGTATTTATATAAGAAAAAACTAAAAAAATTGAAATTTGAAATGGTCCGTAAAAAGATCAAAAAGAGTCAAAATATTTTCAAAATTGTATGGTGTATGGAAAATGCTAATATAAACATTCGGTGAATTTTTCAGGTATCTACAGTTATTAATTTTTGATTTACAACAAAATAAGAAAATCGCTACATGAGAAATCGAGTGAATATCCAATATTGTAAAAATATGAACTTCAAACGCTCATAAAAATGTAATTTGTCTTGGTATTGGATATTTTTTTTTTTTGATAAACTTATAGGCAAACTTATGAGAAATCATGTGTTACATTTTCAAATCTTATAGATTTAAAAAGAAAATTTTTATTGAATTTCTAACTCAAAATAATTTGCTCATTTTCGTGATTTTTACGTATTTTGTCAATATTAATTGAACTTTAAATGCTTATAAAAAGAATTTGTGACTACGGATGTCGGATTTCATCCGCTCCGCTCTGCCGCTCAGAATCTAAAATTCCCAGGATAGTTTTCAAAAGCGCCGGAAAAACAAATATAAATTAAGGGTAAACGGGAATATTTACGCAAAATCGGTTTTCAACAAAATCAATTTTGGTTTTAGTGTAATATAACTCTAAAACAAATTACCGTAGATACAAGAAATTTTCACTGAATGATTATTTTAGCATTTTCTATACATGATAATATTTTCAAAATATTTGCATTGTTTTTAGATGTTCACTGACATTTTCAGTTCTAATTTTTTAGTAAAAATTCAATAAAATTTATATTCGTATTTCGTTGGGTCGAAAAGCTTGAAAACTTAAAGGCTCCTAATATATTGTTACAATGGTAGTTGAAAAATATTAAAAATACATATAGTCAAAAATTTTTTTTATAAGCATTTAAAGTTTGTATTTTGACAAAATACATACAAATCACGAAAATGTGCAAATTATTTTAAGAAATTCATAAAAATTTTTTTTTAAACCTAAGATTTAAACATTTTTATAACATCAGATATTCACTCGATTTTTCATGAAGCTATTTTCTTATTTTGTTGTAATTCCAAAACGAATAACTGTAGATACTTGAAATGTACACAATATGTTTATTTTATCAATTTCTTTACTTGATAAAATGTTTAAAATATTTTGACTCATTTTGAACTGTTTACACTGTTTACAGACATTTTCAATTTTCAATTTGTTGGGTCAAACATTTATTTTAAATAAGTATTTAAAGTTCAAACTTTGATAAAATTTATCAAATTGCAAATTTAAAAATGAATAAATTTTCAACTTTTATAACTAAGCATTGAAAATTTGAAACAAGGTTCCAGTAGGTTATTCTGAGATTCTAGGTAGTAGGTGTCCTAAATCCTGACTGACTGATTGATAAATATTATAAATTTTAGTAAAATGTAAATAGTAGGTATTGCATTATTTTAATTAACACTTGAAGTATAAATTATAAAACAATAATCAGTCAGGTACAAATGTACAACACTTGTTAAATTTTAACTTCAAAATCATTTACTGATATTCAAAGATAATGAAAATCGTTTTTTATTCGTGAATCGTGATTAATGATTATAATGCAATAAAGAGAAAAAACAGTCCTACAATTAGATTCATAGATAATAGACATAAGTGTTATAACGCGAGCAAATTGGTGGAGCTTGTTACGAGGAACGGGCGCTGTTACCCTATAGATATAAATATATAATGAACTAATGAAGTATGAACACTATGAACTGAAAACGTCGGCGGTGGTTGGGGGACGGCCACCAAAAGGTTCCTCACACTGGGGACAGAATGTTTTCAGCGCTACTGGTGGTTTTATTTTGTTTCATATTTTGTCCTTTTTGTCCGTGTCTTTTATACAGCTGATGACGTTACTCAAAATAATGATTGTGACCCCTGAACTTGCCCCTTCTACAACACTTGTACACATACTTTGAAGGCACTGATAAGCCACTCGTTTAGTCGTTTCCACTTTCCGGTCCGTTATATCCATTATCCACAGACTTCTAAATCCGTGATTATATCTTTACATTCTTACTATCTTAGTTCGTACTCCCGACTCCGTAGTCCGTGGCCCGTGCTTATTACTTGATACTTATTTTAGAATTCAGTCCTTACCCTTTATTTTCATAATTCGTGATCCTTACCTACCTATATATTACTATATTATATATTTTTCTGTAACCTAATTCCTTATTGGCTCATTCCTTAGTAAATAATCTGAATTATAACTTATAAGTGTGATGTGAATAGTATGTGATAGTGTATTACTGTTTTATAATAAATTTTGAAAATTTGAAAAGTTTTGATACTAAACATTAAGCATTTTGTTTCGTCGCAGTAATCGAAGTAATCAAAACTAACGCCTAAATGGCAGTCGAAGTAAAATTTTGAAATAATATTATACTAAATTATACAGTTAAGTCTAGAAAACTTGAATCCCAAGGGAGGATAAAAATTAATTTGAATTTTAGGGGTATGAAAAAGTTTAAGTTATAAAGGTTTTCGAGTTGTTGCGATTCGACTGTATAATGTAAATTCTTATCTTACAATGGTGTTTTTGATATTGAATTTTTATATTCATGTGCTTACAGAAGCTTATATATACATATTGTAGACTAATATATCTCCAATTTCAGTCTTTACTCTAAAAGTAAACTCCATTATTTAGCCTTATTATTTAAATGGTACTGTAATGAGTGGAATATATAGTATAATTACCAGTTTAATACTAAATATACTATAGGCACCTGTACATTTTAAAAATTGCCTTTAAAATTTTGAAACATTAAAATAATAATCATACCCATTTGTTAAATATTATGTAAACATAATCTAACTTAAATATTAAAAGCTTTATGGAATTAATATTGCCATAGTTATTATTTTTGACTTTAGGCTTCTGGTTTTGCTATTTGATATTTAGTCATTAGTATTGTATTAAATATTATATTTAATAAATTGTATAGTTTACACTTTTGATACATAGTTCAAAGTATACTCATTTTCAATATGTGGAATCTGATGCACATAGCAAATGTGCATTCAGAAGAATCCATTATGTGTTTTTGTTTTCAATATTTTAGTGATTTGGAATACACTAGTTTTATAATCAATGGTATTATGTATTAAACCATCTCCTGTTAAATATCTAAGTAATAATAAATAAATCTACACATATTTCCTATGTTGTACAGTATGTTCGAGTGTAATGTCCTCTTAATATTTTTAGATAAACAAAATAGAAACATTTTTATTGGTTAAAATACAGACATTCTTTATAACATGAGTATAGTAATTTAGAAAAATAGAAGCATGATAAAAGTTATTATACTATTAATAAGGAATAAAACAAAATTTGCTACAATAATGAAACATTAAACATAATAATTTTAAAAGTAATGAATTAAATATTTAGGATAAAAAGTTGGCTATAAAAAGACAATTTTTGAGATATATTCATCCATTAAAATCTATCACCAATGCTCTGGATCAAAAAAAATGTTGGATAGAACAGATGAAGTATTTGGTTCAAGACTTTAAAACGCTTCTCAATTTACCATTTAAAGAGTAAATATAATTATTATTAGTACATTTTTGAGTTTATTATTTATATAACTTTAATGTTTTAGATTTTGGTCTACAGTTGTTTTTAACAAACAAGCTACTATGGGATTATGTACATTTCTCCAAGAAGCTGCCCCTCCTCACTTGATGGATCAACTTCCACAGGATGATGATGTGTTGACCATTTACAATGAAATAGATCATTTTGCATATAAATTATTTAAACGGCTAACTACGTCTTCTGAAAATGAAGTATTAATATTTATAGTGTTCTTAAATAATGTATTATTGTTTTTATTTCATTTTATTAGGAGAACTTTATGTCACCTCATTATATGTGGAGCTTATTATGTAATAACAATATTATAAGTATTCCTATGTTATATGATATATGTTCCATTTATGGCCAATCATATAAAAAAGAGTTAGAAATAATTTTCAAAGAACTGTTTACTTGTCAAAAATTATACAAAGAAAATTTAAAACACTCTATTCAATTTACAATTAAAGTGAGTAACATAAAATAATTAATTAAATGTAATCATTTGTATTAAACATTTTTAATAACTTAATTACTAGTGTTTAAGTCAATTTCAAGATAAAATTGAATTAGAGATTGAATATGGTAATCACATATCTCAAAGTAATAAAACCTCTACTGAAATTGAAGAATCAAATCTTTGTATGATAGAAGATATTATTAACTTTTTATTAGACACCTCATATAGTATTTCAAATTTTTTGGAAATTTATCCAATGGCTTCTACTTTTTTCTACCAAGAGAAATTGCATCTTAAGTATGTATAACAATAGTAAAACCTAATTATTTGTAATTAACTCCTACATTTTATTTTTGTTTTTTTAGAATAGCTTCCTTCTATCATAGTATAAAACCACTAGTTTATAAGAAAGTAATTGCTATGAATAAGTTAGAAAAATTCCAAGAAAAGCTACACGCATCAAGATTATTACTTGTCAAAAGTGTTAGACAGTGTTTGATTCATATACCTACCCAAACTACAAATAAGTAAATATACCCCAATCTTAAGTTAAATCTATTTCTAAAAAAAAGTTTAATTCATTTTGTTTATAAAGATCAGAGAATGCAGTAGAAGAATATTTAGAAGCTGTCGGTGAGCTATTAGCATATAATGAATTTGTCAATGACTATACTGTAGTGTACAATTTAACTAAAGATATAAAGAAATATCAAAAATCCAACAAAGAAATGTAAGATTTTTTAGTGATCATACCTTATTTGAAAATATTTTAATAAAAATAACTCCATTTAGAGACCCAACAAGATATGATTATTTGTTAAAATCATTAGAATTAATTAATAAACCATATACTGAACTCGAACAAAAAGAATTACAAGAACAACAGTTGGAGGTAATCATTTTGTCAAGTTTCTTAACTATTTTATATAATAATAATTGTGAGTTTTTATTTTTAGCTACAAACTAGTAGTACAAATATAGAGAGTGCAAAATTGCAGTCCCTTATAAATAATGTAAAAGATTTATTGCCCCATTTAGGAGATGGATTCATCCAGGTTTGTTAATTTATAATATTTAATTATAGCATTTAATTATATTTGTTTAATTATTTATGTTTCTTTGTTTTTTAGAAATGTTTAGAATATTATGATATGGACTCCGAAAAAGTTATAAATATGGTGTTAGAAGATTGTCTTCCGTCAGAACTTACTCAGTATGAATTTAATCTTCCTTTGATGTCAGAATATGAGGATACTGCTTCTGGTTATGATCCTTCAGTAAAAGGGTAAGCTGGGTAGGCTTTATTACTTCAAGGAATAAAATATAACAATATTTATCATTATACGATAATTTATGTGTGTTTATATTATATTTTATTTTTATTTAGAAATAAGAAACTTAAAAAACTGAAAGCAGTCTTAGACGATAAATCCTTCCGAAATGAAATGCGGCCATTTTATGAAAAATATAATTTCACTGAAATTACATGTGCTGAATTAGAGTCGTATTACAATGATGAATATGATGACACTTATGATGAAGTTGAATATGTTATACCAGAACCAGCAGACGAAAATGAAAAAAGAAGACCAGATGTTGTACCAAGGGTTTTAATAGAGAAAAAAGCTGTAACTGAATTTGTAGAAGAAGAGTTTTCAGATGATGAACCACAACAAGTATTAAATTTTCAACCATTCTGTGAAAATCCTGAAGAAGTTCGAGAACGACAAGCTAGGAGATATGCTGCAAAGCAATCTAATAGATCCAACCGAAGTAAGTATTTGCTAGTAAAAACAAAAAAGAAACATTTTTTGAAAACATGGGTTTTTATGTAAGGTAAACCACAAGCAGCTTCTTCGTCTACCTCAGCCGGATCAAATGTTGAATTGGACCGGCAAAGGAAAAATGAGAACAAAGCATTCAGCGGAAACCATAACAGGAGAAATGCTGCAAGAAACAAACAACAAAGAGGAATGTTTTGATGCTTCCTACTTCTTCATATTCTTATAAAATTATTAATACTTAAAATAAAAGATATATTTTACAGAATAATTAAATATATTGTTATTTAATAATTTTAGATATTCAGTGGAGCGATGAATGAATTGATTTTATAATAATGTGTGTTTTGTTTTTGATGTATACATGAAAAGTAGATGCTTCAACTTTCAATTTTGTAGGTGATTACTGGTTAAGTTAGATAGGTTGTGATTACTGGTTGCAAATCGGATCTAGTTGATACTTTTGAAAAGGTATAACAAAAAAAAATTAACAGAAAACTGGAACTTTTTGCAAAACCTGTTTTTGACAAAATTTATTTTGAGTCTTGTAGACTGTAGTAACTCAAAAACAAATAACCTTAGAAGAGACTTTAAATTTTCACCAAATGTTTAAATAACCATTTACCACACAAGTTCATTTTCAAAATATTTTGACTATTTTTGAGCTATTTATAGATACTTGGAATTTTCGATTTTTTTTTTTTCTATTAATTTTGATACAAACAATTTTGCCTGGTAAAAAAGTGTGAAGATATGATACAAGGTTTATCATAAGTTGTTATTAAAGATATACAGTAGAAGCATATATATATTTTTTTTGGTTATAATATGAACTATTTATGAGAATCCTACTAAACTACAATAATTGAACATTTTATAATTTTTAACTACAAATTAATTTGAATATTTTCCCAATGAATAAATAATTTTTGTCTGTACCAAGTATAATTGTATATTTGTATGATAATGTTTATATATGATCATGCCAGGCTCGCTCATACTTTGGAATCAGCATTTGCCGCTATTATACTATTTATTTAGTATCCAATGTTCAAAAATGTTTTTTTTTTATTTTTAATCTATACAATACAATTAGTACAATTGGTAAATTTGATACAAGATTATTAACATTAGGCAGCGTTTATGGACAGGTACTCAGCAGTGACACCTGACCAGGTACTTTTTAGGTATTACATATTGTTTTATTTGAATTGGTCTTTTGAGTCTTCTACGTACATTATCGGAAAGTTAGATGGAGGATAATTGTTTGGTTAATGGGTAACTGTGAGAGTTTAATTTAGTATGAAATTAAAAATTACTTAATTTTGCTTATTGATTAAGTGTAGGAATTTATTAGTAAGTTTATAGGATAGTGAGAGTTTGGATTTCAAGAGTGGTCTTAGGAGCGAAAATGTAATAACTTTTTTTTATGTAACTTCTTTTGAAATGATAAAACGTAATTTATTGAATTTTTTTATTAAATATAAGTATATTACTTCATGTATATAAAATGTATTGAACCAAATTAAGTTGTAATTACAATTAATATATATTTTAATGTAAGACTGTAAGAAAAAAAAAATATATTTTTAATAAAAGCAAATTAATATTACTCAATGAGTTTCTTAGCTTTAAAATATCTCCTTAAGTACAAGATCTGCCACACACTCAATCCAAACAAACAAATAATACTAAACATACTAAACCAATGAACTCGTCTGCTTGTTGATTCATTTGTATTACGCATTTCTTCGGCACGATGCTTCATATCAGAAAAATCTTGAACAATAGATGATGATAAATCTTCCAACATTTTCAGATCCAATTCCAAAGGTTTCAATTTAGCCACCTCTCCAATTCCTTCATATGTTTTTGCCTCAACACCAGTTTTAATATTTAATGCAACCTCCTGCAAGGTTCCTCGTTGATACCCAGGTACACGGGAGGTAAAGCAAATTTCAAACATATCATAATTTTCAGTACTGAACGTAAACTTTCCTTTAGTAATATCTTGTTTATTAGCTAAGATGTGTCCTTTAGAATCCCTCACAATATAATCCATAAATTGACCATCAATTGGTGCAATTTCATAATCACCTTTTACTAATACATTTTGTCTAAGTTCTTCACGTAAACATTTTTGTGTGTTCGGATGCATAAGCCAACGTATTGGTGTTACTAATGGCAATGATAGCATAAGGATTAAACTCAATTTAACATCCATATTTATTGATAAATAGAGCCGTGTGATTTTCTAATTGAACGCTGTAATAACCAAAATAATAAATATATTAAGCTTACAAGGTAAGTTGATGATATTTTGGATATAGATAATTTTAAAAGATTCATAACAGAATTTTTAAATTATTTATACAGATATAATTTAGAATTATAAATCTCAACTGTATTTGGTACATGTGTAATCAGTGGCATGGCTAGGATTCTGGGTTTGTGGTGGGAAATTTTTTCTCATAACCAAAAACCTTAAGAATGTAACACGAGGTCATGAGGATTCTCATAAGTTTAGTTTATTATCAATTTGAAATTATCAGAAATATATGAACACAATTTTTTTCTTTATTAAACGTACCTATACTTAAGTTATAACTTTTAAATTTTAAACATACTTATTCTGGGTCTTGGTAATGATATTTATAAATTAGGTACTTGAATTATAATTTGTCAGAATTTACTATAGAAGGTGATTAAAATTTAACTATTTATTTCACAGAAAAAATGTATAGGATTAAGTAATATATTCATATTATAAGATTATATTGTTGTATTACTAGATTAATAGGGTCATTGAATTGTGTGGATAATGCTCAAGGGCACGCCCAAGGGGTGAGGGGCTAACAGGCTAAGCCAACCCCCAAAAAAATATTGGCCACTAACATTTTAGTAACTTTATTAGATATCAACTTTAAATAATGATATAAAAAATCGTAAACTATCTAACTAAGACTGTGCACAAGCGTGCTTTCAGATTTTCACACTCATTTAAAAATAACTTTATTTAGCTATCCCTTTAATAAAAATAAATCCTGAGTGCTTCCCTGACAGTGCTAAAAGAAAGTTTTTTGGTTGCAATATTATGATGATTGATACCATGGAGGAAATGTATGGTGATCAAAAGTACAATTATGAAACAAAATATACCCTGTATAATCCATTATATTATTGCTAGTAAGGTAAATTAAATTTTAAGTAAGTGACCTGAAATATCTGCTTTCCCGGATAGGATTCTAAAACCACTCTGCCCCTGTTGAAATCAACTATACATCACGGCAAGTTCCCAGATTTTAATAATTATTTTGCTTAATCCATTAGCAGCTATAAAAGTTGTCTATGAACTTTTTTAGCAAAAACTTGAAGAATTTCTGGTAAGTAATGAGATTTTTTTTTATTTATAAGGACAGTTCATTGAACCTATCATCATTTATTGTTGATCATAGAATTAAGACCTAAGATTTTTCACATGAACTTTTAAATTGAATATAATTAATAAAATAGAAGGAGACATAGGGAGTCATAATTTTTACAGTTAAATAGAATTTTAATTAATAAATAATAAACATGGTACAAGAGGTAATAACTATGGGGAAAATAGAATGTAACAACTGTATTCAGTTGTATAAAAATAATATATCTGATTTTTACAGTAGAAGAAGAAAATAACAAAATAAAAGTTAAGACCTAACCTATATTATAGTATTGTATGGTAGGTACCTATACAATATTAAGGGGAGTAATGAGTATACTAAATTTAAATAAAAACATACAATTTGTATAAAAAAATTTAATTGAATGTTTTGAGAAATTTTAATAACACAGGAGTTTAAATAGCATAACAGGTCAAAGGCCTATTTAAGGAGATGACCAACTGTCACTAACGATTAAAAATGCATGATGCTTTAAAGCATAAAGGGTGTCAAGTGTCAACGGACGATCAACCAAGTCATACGCTCTTAAACAGTTGAATGATGTGCAATGAATAACATAATTTTAAATAAATTTTACCTTTAAATTCGTTATCTGTTAAAAATGATTTGTTCTTCGATTGTATTTGTTGTGCTCGGCTATTGTATTTTCGTATGGATGGTGGTAATCATTTTTTCGTGTATTTAAAATAATACATTTATCTCAAATGTAAGGTAAAAATCTCTACAACTTAATTAAAATTGGTTTACTGACATATTGTCTTAACTCATATTTTAATAAGAATTCATTTCACTCGAGAGCCGTATAAAAATGTGTAGCCATGTAGGTGGGTAGGTATATCTCAAATTGTGGTCGTGACTCGTACGTAGTTACACATAAGCATATTGTTAAAATGTTATCACAAAATATTTTTGATGATGTTTACAGTTTCATAGATCTTATGTAAACAGTAATTGTAGACCTGATATACATTATCACCTCTTCCAATTCTGTGGTTTTATCACAGATTATAGAGATTTGTATTATACTGATTATATTTTAAAAGTCGTATTACATTTTTCATAATTTATAATATTTTGTTTACATAAAATCATATAATCTGTGCAATTACCTAGACGACTGGACAAATGTGGTTTCAAGCAGCTAGGCACGATGGTTCTGAAAAATCTAAAAAACCATGATTAATGTTATTTTATGCAGATCATTTCAATATGATTTCCGTGAAACATGGTACCTATAAATAAGAATAACATTCTGCTTGTGCTCTTGTATAGTATATACATATTATTTATTATTTTAGTTGGAAATAGATTTACAGAATCATAAGACATTTAAGTTGTTGGGAGCACATTAGCGAACAATGAGATACCATACATTTTTTATAGTCTAGTAGACCTTATACAATTATCTACATCAAGTCTGAGACTATTAAACAAAAAAAAAATATTATCGCAGTTCAAAATCGGTTTTTTTTTTACAAAAGGTAATCTTTTTTATAATTTTATATATTTTTTTTTTTTTTATTATTAATTGGCTTGGAGCCCAATAGAACAATACAATTTATAATAATAAATAAATTTGAACAATATAACATAAACATTAAAGTAAGCACAGTATAAATAGTACATAAATAGTATAAATGGTAAAACTAAATGCTATACAAAATTTTAAAAGAAGCTTAGATGCTCGTTAGGTTAGGTTATGCAATGAATGGGATTATTTCTACCATAATTTGTGTTGTGGAATTGAACCACAAAGAAAAAAGTAGACCTAGATGAGTGTGAAGGAACTTTAAAATGCACTAGAGAAAGGAGAGAGGAGGGATCCATCAATCAGCTTGCGCAAAAACACCAAATTAGTTTTAACATTTCTCTCTTCTAGAGACAAAAGCCCCAGTTTATTCATCACTGGTATATTATATATTATAAACCTATTTAAGTTTATTTACTGTTCTTGGTTTGACTGCTAGAACAAAAGGTTCTCAATTTCAGTTTAAGAGCACAATGAAATATAGGTAGTTAAATTATTGTCTATGAGAGAGCAATTTCATTATTATAGTTTGCGCTGTTATATGAAAAAATAATAAAGAAAACATTTTATACCCAAAATTCAAATTTTTTGTTGAGTTGTTACAATTTTATTTAGGTGTCTAGAAAGTCACTGTTAAGTGTTAAATATGAATTCAATCATATTGTATATTTCTGATCGAAGACTGTCTGTTAGCCTATAATATCACTAAATCACTTATACTAGATATAAATGTATAACTTATGATATTATTGTGATTAAAGTAATCAATTTTATTTTTAGGCATTAGTACTTTTTTTTTTTATTATTTATAATAATAAGACATTCCTAGCCTAAAGGCTATTTACATCTATAGATACTTAGTAACATTAATTTTTGACTATTTTAACATGATAATAGTTAAGTAGTAATAGCTATAATAACAATAGTGACAAACAATGGTAATTAGTTAAGAATGATTCAGACATGTAGACAATAATGAAAGTGTGGATAAGGAATATAATATTATTTGTAATTATTACGTTATAGAATAACATTTATTTAATAATCATTATCGAATAAGATCTTGTGGACGACCATGTTTTAAACGTCTTTGAGGTGGTGGACGTATGTGTAGGTTGAAGTGTAATGAGTCAGTTGATTTTTGGAGTGAACTATCGAAATTTTCAGCAAGAGCTCTTATGTGATCTTGGATTTTAATGATTCGGAGGTCTTTGTGAAGATTTTCGTTGCGTATGAACCATGGTGCGTTTGTTATTATCCTTAATATTTTGTTTTGGAAAATTTGTATTTTTCTTAAGTGTGTCGCTGAGCAGTTACCCCAGATAGGGCAGGCGTAGGTAATTAGTGAGCGTAGTAATTGCTTGTAAATTAATATTGAACATTTTTTTTGTATAACTGATTTTTTGTTTAGGATGGGGAAAAGCATTGAAAGGCGCTGGTATGCTAGGCATTAGTACTAAAATAGGATAAATTCATTTTTGTCAAAAAAAAATTGCATTTGAAAATGTCATTGTGTGTATAAAGTATAATTATTTACCTACTCTAAAAGTTTCAAGTATCCACGAATAATATTTTAAATTATAACAAATTAACTTAAACAGTTATTCTTGGTTTTAATATGTAATTTTGTCCAAATTTTTAAACTTAAAATTAATATTTAAAATACTGTGTTTCTGTGTTTCTTGTAAAAATTCCTGCTTTTCCTTAATTAAATGAAATATTGTATACAAAGACACTAAAAAAAAAAAATCACACATTATTGTAAAATCAATTTATTCATTGATTAGCTCAGAATTAAAATAATAAATAAATATTTTTGTATAATTTTAAGAACCTAGTAACCTATTTGGTGTAGTAAAATAAATTATAAGATTATTTAGATATGTTCCTACCTATATATATTTTACTTTATTTTACAGAAATTGTTGTGGAGTGTTGATACTGATTACTGTGGCTCTGATAGATAAAGCCGTCTGTGAATAACGATGATTTAGAAAATGTGCCAAAACGCATTCCCAAGTCAAATAGATGTAAGAAAATACAATACTAAATGTTAGAACTAAGTAGTAACTATAATTTAAACTAAAATTTATAAAGATAATTTTAAGTAAAAACTAGTAGCTTCTATAGGCTATATAAATTAACCTTTGCTAGTTAAAATTATAAAATATTAATTTATATATTTTATTATAGATGATAAAAAAAAATACATATTGAGTGAATTGTTAATATAATTTAAAACTTTATTTTGGCTCTGGGTGCCATATGGCCTTGGCAAGTACAACTTTTTGAAGGGCTTTTAAACTAAAATGCTCGGTAGTCTTTTTTTGAAGTCTAACACTGTATATAACTAACAATACTGTATATTTATCTAATTTAAATATAAGTTATAATACTCCGTAAAAAGGAAAATTAGAAAAAAATATTTTAAAATAGCTTCTTATCGAAATCCATTAATATTATTTGGTTCTACCGATAAATGAAAATACAGTGGAACGCTGATTATCTGAACATCAATAAGCTGGACGCCCAATTAACAAGACTAGAATCGGACGAAAAAAAAAATGTAGTCTTTTAGTAACTTGTAAATCGTAATCGTATTTCTAAATCATAGATTAAGATATCTACAAAAACATGTATAAATAACAAATAACAATAAACTGTTATTATTCGTATTTTTTGTTATAATCTTCATTTTAGAGTGTGGTTTCTGGTAGCAAAATTTTTTAAATGTAATTTATAATGTAAAAAATGCTCAAATCTTTTAAAAATAATTGGGAAAACTAAAAAAAAAATCTTTTATAATCCAAAAATGCTTAACTGTCAAAACTTTTATTTTTCACAAAATATTTTTATTAGCATTCAATCATCAAAATATTTTATATTTTATATAATATTTGACAGTTATTTGGGTTGATTTGATCAAACATAAAATACATGTAAATATTTACCAGGTAAAACAATGCCTGTGAAAACCCTGTCAAAATTGGTTATCCGTGTTTGAAGCCATTCTCAGGTAAACAGACAGCCAAATGTATCTATGCGTGTTTCATGCAATATTACATTTAATCGTGTATCTACGTTTAAAAATTACAGTTTACAATATACAATTTGAAAAATTTTATTTGTGATATGCCAGATAAATAAAAGGAAAAACAATAATAAAAAGGGGGTCAATGTATTTTTAATATTTTTCAATTGCTATTGTAACAATATATCAGGAGCCTTGTATTAAATTTTTATTATTTTTGGCCCATCAAATAAAAATTTATTGGTATTTATATAAAAAAAAACTAAAAAGTTGAAAATTTAAATAATCAGTAAAAAGCTCAAAAACAGTCAAAACATATTCAAAATTAGATGGTGTATAAAAAATGCTTATATAAACATTCAATGAAATTTTAAAGTACCTACAGTTATTTGTTTTTGAATTGCAACAAAATAAGAAAATCGCTACATGAGAAATCGAGTGAATATCTAATCTTGTAAAAATTTGAACTTAAAATGCTCATAAAAATTTATTTTGACTTGCTTATAAACATTTTTTTATTGATAAAATTAGGCAAACTTATGAGGAATCTTGTATTATATTTTCAAACCTTAGATATAAAAAGAAAATTTTTTATGAATTTCTAACTCAAAATAAATTGCACATTTTCGTCATTTTTACGTATTTTGACAAAATTTGAACTTTGATTACCTATAAAAAAAAATTGTGACTATGGATTTTTAATATTTTTCATCTGCCTTTGAAACTATATATTAGAAGCCTACAATTAAATTTTCAAGATTTTTTACCCAACAAATAAAATTTTATTATTATAATAAAAATTGTAATATATATGTCGGCTATGCCTACTTTTATTTATCATTTGAGTTATAGTATAAGTACTTCATAGTCACAATTTTAGATTATGAGCGGAGCGATGAATGTATTGTTTACAATGATGTGTGTATTTTTTTTATTTGTGTCTGTCATCACCATTTAGGACAGTAAAAATGCTTCAATTTTCTTTAATAGTACCTTTTCTGATAGGAAAGTGAATCTAGTTGGTACTTTGGGAGGTCAAAAGTTAAAATTTCCCAGTATATAATAAAACTAATAAATAAAAAAAAAACAAAATAACACACATCATTATAAAATCAATACATTCATTGCTCTGCTCAGAATCTAAAATTGTGACTATGAAAGTATGAAGTACTTATACTATAACTCAAATGATATATATAAAAGTAGGCATAGCCCGCATAGATATTACAATTTTAATTATATTATCATTTATCGGCATGCATTGTCCGCGCCTTACAAACTCTTTATATAGGTTCATAATTTTACATTTAGTATAATCCATTTTACTCCAGTTATTAGAGTAAATTGAATTGTTACCGGCTGCGATGGCACTATAATTTGTACTAACCACCCAGGGTATCTTCAATGTTCATCAAATCGTGTATCCCAATGAATAAATAATATTTGTCTGTACCAAGTATGACTGTATGATAATGTTTATATGTTTATATGAGCATCATGTGAACATGCCCATTGCCCATACTTCGGAGTCAGAATTTGCCGCTATTAAACTATTTTTTTTAGTATTATAAATTGTCAATTTGCATAATAATATATTTTTGAGATTTTTAAATTTCCATAAAAATAACTTATGAGGAATCTATTATTTCAATTTAAAAGCCTTTGCAATTAAAACTGAAAATTTCATATATTACTAACTCCAAAATAATAGTAAATTTCCATATTTAACAAGTTTTGTAAATATTTGAACTCAAAACATTAATAAAAATAACTTTGTCCTTGTATTTTCAATATTTTTAATTTGACATGATTGCATGAAGAATCTTGTTTTACATTTTTAAACTTTTTTATTCACTAACAAAAATAGAAAGCTATGTAGGTATAAAAAGTTAAATCATCACTACGTCTCAAAAATGACGAAACGTACCTACGAACTTTAAATTTTGAATAGTGGTTCCTCCCTATTGAGAGCATTCTTTAGAGTCTAAAGTTTAGACGCAAATATAATGATAAATTATAACAATAAAAGAAAAGAAAAGGTGTGCAAATAGGTACATCTCTGCTGTACATTAGCCATTAGGTACCGCGTGGGTCAATGTAATGGATGTGTTAAATTTAAATTCAATAATATGAGATCATTGTATACGAAAAAACGATTCTATACGAACAAGGTATCGTATCCTTTATAACTATGTTTATGATATTATTAGATTCTGAGCGGAGCGATGAATGTATTGATTTTACAATGATGTGTGTTTTTTTTTATTTTTGTGTCTGTCATCACCTTTTAGGACAGTAAAAACGCTTCAATTTTCTTCAATAGTACTTTTTCTGATAGGAAAGTGAATCTAGTTGGTACTTTGGGAAGTCAAAAGTTAAAATTTTCAAGTAGTTTTCAAAAGCGCCGTGAAAAACGAATAAAAAATTAAGGGAAAAACGGGAATTTTTACGGAAAACCAATTTTCGACAATATCGATATTGGTTTTTGGTATAACTCTAAAAGAAATGACGGTAGATACATAAAATTTTGTCCGAATGTTTATATAAGAATTTTCTACACACCATAGTATTTTCAAAATATTCTGACTTTTTTTGAGCTGTTAACGGACATTTTCAGTTTCCAATTTTAGATTCTGAGCGGAGCGATGAATGTATTGGTTTTACAATGATGTGTGTTTTTTTATTATTTTTTTTTATTTATTTTTTTTTTTATTTTTGTGTCTGTCATCACGTTTTGGGACAGTAAAAGTGCTTAGATTTTCTTCAATAGTACCTTTTCTGATAGGAAAGTGAATCTAGTTGGTACTTTGGGGGGTCAAAAGTAAACATTTTCCAGTAGTTTTCAAAAGTACCGTGAAAAACAAATGGAAAATTAAGGAAAAAACGGGAATTTTTACGCAACATTGATTTTCGATAAAATCGATTTTGGTTTTTGGTGTAAGTCTAAAAAAAATGACGGTAAATACATGAAATTTTTACTGAATGTTTATATAAGTGGTTTCTATATACCATACCGTTTTCAAAATATTTTGACTTATTTTGAACTGTATACAGACATTTTAAATTTCCAATCTTTTTGGTTTTTTTTTTTAAAAAAATCAATAACATTTTATTTATTCGTTAAAAATTCTTGAAAATTTAATAGAATACTCCTAATATATTATTTCAAAGGTAGATGAAAAATATTAAAAATCTGTAGTCACAATTTAAATTTGAAATTTTGACAAAATACGTAAAAATGACGAAAATTTGCAAATTATTTAAAGTTAGAAATTCATAAAAATTTAAATTTAAATTATCAAAAATAAAATATCTAAAAGCAATTAAAAATAAATTTTTATGAGTGTTTTAAGTTCATAATTTTACAACATAGGATATTCACTCGATTTCTCATGTAGCGTTTTTCTTATTTGGTTGTAATTCAAAAACGAATAATTGTAGATGCATGACAATTTCACTAAATGTTTATATTCTCATTTTCTATACACCATTCAATTTTGAAAATATTTTGATTTGTTTTGAGCTGTTTACAGACATTTTTAGTTTTCAATTTTTTTAGTTTTTTTTTTTATAATTGTCAATAAAATTTTATTTGGTGGGCCAAAAAGTCTGAAAATTTAATACAAGCTTTCTTATATATTGTTACAACATCAGTTGTAAAATTTTAAAAATACATAGGCACGATTTTTTTTTATAAGCATTTAAAGTTCGAATTTTGACAAAATTTGTCAAAATCTCCAAAATTATAAATCATTGTAATTAAAAAATTATAAAATGTTCAGTTTTTATAACTAAGTGTTGAAAATTTAAAACAAAAATTCTCATAAATAAATCATACTGTAACCAAAAAATCTAAAAAATATATCTACACATTTATTTTTTACAGACATTTTAATTTCAAATTTAGACAAAATTTCATATTTAAACCAAGAATAATGATTTTAGTTATTTTGATATAATTTAAAAATATTATTTGTTGGTATATGAAACTTTTAGAATATATTGTTATATTTTATATACACGCAATGGCATTTTAAAATATAATTTTTTTGAGAAAAATGAATTTAACCAACTATAGTAAATACTAATGCCTATAATACTAAAATTAATTACTTTATTCAAAATAATATCATCAAATACATTTATACTTAGTAAGATATTATAGACTGACTGACCGTCTTCGCTCAGAATCGTTTTTCTAAAAATCTAACACAATCCATTACAGTGACTCACTTGTAACCTACTGTACAGCAGAGCGACATACACTTACCCGCCCTTTTTTTAGTTTTTTTTTCTATAAAAGTCAATAAAATTTTATCTGTTGGGTAAAAAATCTTGAAAATTTAATATTAGGCTTCTAATATATAGTTTCAAAGGCAAATGAAATAGATTAAAAATCCGTAGTCACATTTTTTTTTTTATAGGTAATCAAAGTTCAAATTTTGACAAAATACGTAAAAATTACGAAAATGTGCAATTTATTTTGAGTTAGAAATTCATAAAATTTTTCCTTTTTAAATCTAAGGTTTGAAAATGTAATACAAGATTCCTCATAAGTTTGCCTAATTTTATCAATAAAAAAATGTTTATAAGCAAGTCAAAATAAATTTTTATGAGCATTTTAAGTTCAAATTTTTACAAGATTAGATACACTCGATTTCTCATGTAGCGATTTTCTTATTTTGTTGCAATTCAAAAACGAATAACTGTAGATGCATGAAAATTTCACTGAATGTTGATATTAGCATTTTCTATACACCATCTAATTTTTTATATCTTTTGACCGTTTTTGAGTTTTTTACGGACCATTTCAATTTTCAATTTTTTTAGTTTTTTTTATATAAATACCAATACATTTTTATTTGTTGGGCCAAAAATAATGAAAATTTAATACAAGGCTCCTGATATATTTTTACAATAGCAATTGAAAAATATTAAAAATACATAAGCACTCCTTTTTTTATAAGCATTTAAAGTTTAAATTTTGACAGAATTCATCAAAATCTCGAATCAATCATTGTAATTCGAAAATAAATAATTATAAAATGTCAGTTTTCATAACTAAGGATTGAAAATTTAAAACAAAGATTCTAATAAATAGTATATACTGTAATCAAAAAATCTAAAAAATATATAAACAGAGTTATTTATATTCTGAGCGGAGCGATGTTTTATTGTTATTTTAAGTTCAAATGTGGACGAAATTACATATTAAAATCAATTTTAACGAGTAAAAGTATATATTATAATATTTTTCTAGCATCACTGATAAATTTAGGTTAAAAATTAAATAATATGAATTCAACTTAGCAGCTACCGTAAAATAACAATATCAATATAATTTAAAATATCCTAGACTGACATACCGTCTCCGCTCAGAATCGTTTTTCGTATACAATGATTTTATATCATTGAATTCTAATTTACTAACATCCATTAAACAGTGATCTATTTGGAGCCTATTGTACAGCAGAGTGATAACCACTTACCCATTTTTTTTAATTTTTTTTTTTATATAAATGACAAAATAGTGTATTCGTTGAGTCAAAGAGTGTGTACATTTAATACAAGTCTCCTAATATATAATTATGTACTCTTTACAGTACTAATTTTTACAACATTTATGAAAATCTCGTAAATGTTCAAATTAATCCGTAGTTAAAACAATATAAAATGTTCAATTATATTATCGCTTAAAAGCATTCTCATAAAAAGTTCATATTGTAACCAAAAAATCTAATAAATATATAAACATAGTTATTTTTCAAGACATTTTATGTTCAAATTTGGATGAAATTACTAATTGAAACCACAAATAACAATTTAAGTTATTTTTTTGTAATTTAAAAATATTATTCGTATAGGTTATGAAACTTTTATAATACGAGTAGGTATATAATTATATTTTATACACACAATCTACAAACTTTGAAACATAATTTTTTTGGCAAAAATAAATTGAACCTACTGTTGTATAAATGCCTAATAGTAAAATAAATTACCTTAAGAGGACACTATTCAGATATTTGTTGTATCCGTCTTACAAGTGCGAAGTGCGTAACATTATATAACAAATGTACGCTCAGCACTCAGCAGATCACGTTTAACTTCGTTATTTTAAAAATGAGAGTCAATTAACATATTATGAAACTTGATGATAAAAATATTGTATGTGTGGGTTTTTACAATAATTCAGTTTTTAATAGTGAGTTATATGAGCAATTTTAATTTACGTTATATTGAATACGAATAACTTGCTAAAAAAATTGAACTATCGTATAAAAAACTCACATACAAACACAGATAATATTCTTACCATCAAGTTTTATAGTAAGTTGATTCACTCTAATTTTTAAGCTAACGGAGCTAAATGTGATTTGCTAAGCATAAATTTGCTATGTTAAGCACTTGTAAGACGGAGACAAAAAATGGAATAGTGTAGCGTCCTCTTAAGCACAATAATATCATCAAATATACTAAGTAATAATGTAATATTATAAGCTGACAGACCTTCTTCGCTCAGAATCGTTTTTAGTATTCAATAATTTTATATCATTGAATTCAAATTTAATAACATCCATTACAGTGACCCATTTGCATGTATGACCTACTGTACATCAGCGACATACACTTATCCGCTTTTTACAATTTATTTTAAAAACTTTGATTTATTATATAATTAACAACTATTTAAAAGTTTAATCTACATTAAAACAATTTTTGTTTGACAGACAAAATTTACCGAAATAATAAGTAGTTCATCACGTTAAAATAAATCATAACTTGTATACATAGGTAGGTATAGGTATTACGGATATTACATACGATATTGGGTATATATCGGATATGTGGTGGGCATGTTGCTGTGAATCTGTAGTGTAATATTATATTCATGTTTTTTCTCATTCATACGTAGGTACCGTAAATAATGTACAAAACCGCTTATAAGGTTTAAAATGTATTAAATTGAACAGTCTCCGATGCATGTGCATAATATCTACCTATCTCATCATAACATTTTATGTGGTGGGTAGGTCTTATGGACAAACAGCAAGCCATTTCCTGGGCGCCACATAGACTGGTATCGACCTCCTCTTTAATATGATTGCCTACCCGACTATATTTTTACAACCTCTGTCCTTGATATTTAGCCAAAAGGTTTTATGAAATAAATATTCTCCAATAACTAACGCTATCGAAACTAAAATAATTTTGTGTATCAAAATATTACTTTTTATTGCACTTATAATGCTCAAAATGTTTTAATATATTTTAACGTCTATGTTTTGTGTAGAGTTTCGACATTAATCCATTGCCCTAGTCCTGCAGCTACATACCGAGTGGGCGGAAGCCTAGAAATGACGTCACCCTTCAACCCCCGCCCGACATCCCTGTTATTGATTTTCACCCTTGCTTTCTTTGGCCATGCACAGGCGCAACTTAAGGGGTATACACAAGTAGTCTACTGATGGAGGCTGATGAGTTCGTGTCTGTAGGTCGAACATTCTCACCACCTACTCGTATGTTGTGATATTTATATTAAAGGTAATTTATTATTCATACACTCAAACTTGTTTTGATTAAAATAGAAACCTTTTTATATTTTATATTTTATGTTTACCTATGTATTTTATAGTCTTATAGAGTAGGAGAAAAGATCATTTAAATTACGTCACATCATAAAGGTACAATCATAAAAGGCGTCAATCATGTCTTCTGTGAAAGTAGCCGTTCGAGTACGGCCTTATAACAATCGAGAAATATCTAGAGATTGTAAATGCATCATAGAAATGGCTGGTTACACTACATGTAAGTTTCGTTCTTCAAAACTTTCAAAATGTAAAGATATAAAAAAATTGGCCCCTCCCTAAATGTCGTGCAGTAATTTCCATTATAAAAACGATTAATTTTGTCTATTCGAGTATACCCAGTGTACACTCTATAACTTAGTTAACTACTTACCTACCTACATTACTCAGTACCCAGTACCTACATATTTTAGTATTCCGTCAACGGGAGATGAATAATCCAATAGTCTAGTTTCATGTTCTTCAAACAGAATTCAAATGTATAGAGTACGGACTAAGAGTAATATGGGCGATTTAATTATATAGTGTAACCTGTTTTCACGGACACACGGTGTATATAAATAATGTATATTGAATTTCGATCACAAATTGTTTTCATTCAAATGATTTAAAACATAAACATTTTTGAATTTTTATTTATCAAATATCCAATTGATAATAATACTAATATTAACAGACAGGTATACACACAAAAAATTGTGGCATGGGAGGGGGGTAAAATCATATTTTATATAAATTACATTTATTAAACTTTTACAATTAAAAGTAAGTCTTAATATATAAGTAAATATGTTTTCATAAAATATTTCGTGAATGGGGGGGGGGGGAGCAACCACTCTTTTGTATATAAATACCTATTAACATGTAAATATCTACTCAAATTAATAATATAATAGTAGATTATAAGTTTTACATTTTTCTCGTATGTTGTGATGGTATTTTTGTTAACTTACTATAAAATAACATAAACATTTTTTTTTTTTAAATTATTTATTTTTATATAACCTTTCATTGTTGAAGTGCTTTAAATTGCAATATGTATATTATTTTGCAAACTAAAGGCATCTTAATACATATTTTTGGGAAAAACCTTTCATTTAATATAAGTGTTTGAAACAAAAAAACTAAACATTGTGTACGTAATGATACAATTAATGTTTTTTGTTCATTTTCAATTTTGCAGCTATAACGAATCCAAAACTCCCATCTAATGTTAAGGATGCTACAAAAAGCTTCAATTTTGACTATTCTTACTGGTCTCAAAATGTAAGTAACAAATTCATCTCTATTGTTTGCTAAATTACTTTTCATGTTCTTTTATTTTAGCCTTCAGATCCAAATTTTGCATCCCAGACTATGGTATATAGAGATATTGGTGAAGAAATGTTGCAGCATGCTTTTGAAGGTATATTCATAACCATTTTACACTCAAATATTAATGTTACTATTATCATCTCTTTTACTAAAAAATAGTTGCTTGTATTATTTTAGGTTACAACGTATGCATATTCGCATATGGTCAAACAGGAGCTGGAAAATCATACACTATGATGGGGCGGCAGGAAGAAGAAGGTCAAGAAGGCATAATACCATTAATTTGTAAAGATTTATTTCACAGAATTAGATCAACTACCAGTGATGAATTACAATATTCTGTTGAGGTTAAAAATACTAAATTTAAAAATAATGCTAATAATTATTTATCTATATTTTAATTTTAGGTTAGTTATATGGAAATATACTGTGAACGTGTACGCGATCTATTAAATCCTAAAAATAAAGGTAATCTTCGAGTTCGTGAACATCCTTTATTAGGACCTTATGTAGAAGATTTATCAAAACTTGCTGTAACTACTTACCAAAATATCCATGATCTTATTGACGAAGGCAACAAAGCCAGGTAAACATTTTGACATGTTTAAAATCTTTAAAAGGTATACATTTATTTTTTCAGTTCTAATTAATTTTGTTTTTGTCACCTATTTTTTATATTATTTTTTAAAAGTAATTGTTCTATGTGTTTCATTTTTATTTATTTTTATCAGAACAGTTGCAGCTACAAATATGAATGAAACATCTAGTCGTTCCCATGCAGTTTTTACTATATTCTTTACTCAAAAACGGCTGGATGAAATGACTCAGCTAACTACTGAAAAAGTTAGTAAAATATCACTAGTCGATTTAGCTGGTTCAGAAAGAGCAGATTCAACTGGTGCAAAAGGAACTAGACTTAAAGAAGGGGCAAATATTAACAAAAGTTTGACTACTCTTGGAAAAGTTATATCTGGATTAGCTGAAATGGTATGTATGCCAAATATGTATATATAATCAGGTAGATATATTTTTATTTTTAGTGTTTACACAATATATTAATATTGACTGAAAAATTATAATTGAAAATTTATTTATATTTTACAATAGTTTTACTAATTTAAGGAAGAACCTAGTTAATTTAAAAAAAAACCAAAATTATTTGTAGTGCACAATAACTAAAAAAATATTTAAAAATACTGAATATTGTGTTTTTTTAATTTTCCGAAAATTATATAAAAAAGTATTTTAAAGTACTTTTGGTACACTTTATTTTGAATATAACTAAAATTATAAATGTTATATTAATATAATATATTATTACATTTGTTTTTCATGCTCTTCAATTTTCAAATGGCTTATAGTCAGTAAGTATTTTTATTGATGTTTATTTGACATTTATTATATTTTTCTATTTCATTAAATTAGGCTTCTAAAAAAAAGAAAAAAGGAGATTTTATTCCATACCGTGACTCCGTTTTAACATGGCTTTTGAGAGAGAATCTTGGGGGAAATTCTAAGACTGCAATGATTGCTGCTATTAGTCCTGCAGATATTAATTATGATGAAACATTATCTACTTTACGGCAAGCTATGAATAATAAGAACTTGTAATAATTATTATTGATCTATGTTACTATATTTTATTATAGGTATGCTGATCGTGCAAAACAAATAGTATGCAAAGCTATTGTTAATGAAGATGCTAATGCTAAACTTATCCGAGAACTCAAAGAAGAAATACAAAGACTTCGAGACTTATTAAAAGCTGAAGGAATTGTAGTACAAGAAGGTATATTATTTATTATTAAAAATACCTACCAAATTAAGTGTTTATCTCAATTAGTTTGGTGACAGTGGTTTTTATTTTTATGAACATCAGGTGGTAAAATGGTTTATGGGAAACTAAAAGAAAACCGTAAGTAGGGGTCACCTCTCATGCTTTCAGTGTCCTGTTTTCATAAAGCTCGCTTGGCTTTGACATATATAATACATTATATTTATACTTAAATTCTCTATAAACAAATAAAATAATAATAATTGCGCTTAGCTACCATTATCTGCATCATTCAAAATATATATTCTATTATACATTTATAATAATTTTTAATTTATTTTTAGGAGATGACGGTGTCAAAATGCTCAAAGACGGTGATGAAAAACCTAATATTCCTTCATCTATGATTGCTGAAGAGGCTGTTGACCAACTTCAAGCTAGTGAAAAATTGATTGCTGGTACAAAAATATACCCATTGCTCGCTCATTAATGTATTTAATTTAACTGTTATAATTTATTTGTTATAAAAGAACTGAATGAAACATGGGAAGAAAAATTAAAACGTACAGAAGAAATAAGAATTCAAAGGGAAGCTGTATTTGCTGAAATGGGAGTAGCGGTTAAGGAAGATGGTGATACAGTTGGAGTATTTTCTCCTCAAAAAGTAAACATTACAACATTGATGCTTAGCAACCAATTGATTTTGCTTATTATTTGTTAAGACTCCACATTTAGTCAACCTAAATGAAGATCCATTTATGTCTGAATGCCTTATATATTACATCAAAGAGGGTGTAACACGTGTTGGATCTGCTGAATCTAAAATCACTCAAGATATTCGACTGTGTGGCTCATACATACAACGTGAACATTGTCGGTTTGAAAATTGTAATGGTGTTGTTACTTTAATACCCATAAAAGGTGCCTTATGTTATGTCAATGGACGAGAACTTACAGAACCTATTGTATTGAAAACAGGTTCAAGAGTGATTCTTGGAAAAAATCATGTTTTCCGATTTAACCATCCAGAACAAGGTAAACAGATAAATATATCATTAGTATGACAAAATAATTTTAAATAATTTTGTTTAGTAAGAGAACGCAGAGAACATAAAAATAAGACTGAAGTAACGGCGGAAAATATTAAAGAAAGTAATAGAAATATTAATTTATAATTTAAGATTTTTGATTAATATTAAATTAAATACAACTATGTTTTAGTCACATCTAAACCAGAAAAGAGTTCTCCTGCCGAAACCCCAATTAGTAATGAGTATGTTGATTGGAACTTTGCACAAATTGAATTATTAGAAAAACAAGGAATAGACCTGAAACAAGATATGAAACTAAAGCTAAATGCTCTTGAGGAACAGTTCAAAAAAGATAAAGAAACAGCAGATCAAATATTTGAAGAACAACGCAAAGTGAATAAAAAAAAATTTTAAAAAAATTAATAAAAATTCTAACATTCATTCTTACTTTCAGAATTATGAAGCTAGAATAGATGCACTTCAGAAACAAGTTGAAGAACAAAGTATGACTATGTCAATGTACAGTTCTTATACTCCAGATGATTTTATTCAAGAAGAAGATATTTTTGGTATATAATATAGTTAAATGTTTATGTTATAGCATAATATATTATTTTTAATTGGAATTTTAGTTAATCCATTATTTGATGCTGAATGCAATTGGACTGACAAGGAATATCAGTTAGTTTTAACAACCTGCCGTAAATGGAAATATCATCAATTTACATCATTGCGGGATGATTTATGGGGAAATGCTGTCTTTTTAAAAGAAGCCAATGCTATATCAGTTGAATTAAAGAAAAAAGTATAAAATTTTGACCACCTTAATATCAGAGCCCTACTTATAAATTTAGGGGCCCAGGGTTAATTTTTTGGATTTTTTGGATTAACTTAAATTATAAATTCAGTATTTTTCCTAAATCTGTTTTATTTTTTAAGATTATAAAGAAATTATACCATAAGTGTATAAGTAATTATTTAATGTTAATTGATATAAATAAAACGTACATGACTATATTACAGGCCCTTCATTATGTTGGGCCCGGGGCTTCAGCCTCATTAGTCCCCCTCCCCAATTAGGGCTCTGCTTAATATATTTTATTTTATTTTATTAATTTCATTTTCAGGTTCAATTTCAATTTACGTTGTTAACAGATACTTTGTATTCTCCATTACTTCTTGACTTCTTAACGGAAGATGATGATGTAGATAGGCCGTTTCCTCGTACATATGTTGCAATTGAAGTACTTGATACAAAGAATGGTGCTACTCATTATTGGACATTAGATAAATTGAAGTGAGTATTTATGAATTACTCATATTTATCAGGTTATCAGGTAGGGTGATTCTAACGCTTGTCTTTGTGTTAGAACGAGGTTGGATCTTATGCGCCAAATATATAATGGGGATATTGAAAGCCCCCAGAATTCACCTTGCGAGCTCAAGGATGATTTTTTCCAATGTCTGACTGCCTGCACCCCTAACAAGTCTTTCTCCTATTTGATACCCTCAAGGTTAGTGTTCCCTATATACCTAAGTCCTATTCATAATGTTTAAGTGGTTTGTCAGACATGCTTATTTCGAGAATATATTAGGCTAATTATCCCATTATATTTTGTCAATTTTTCCATTGATATTTCAAGACATTTAAATTGTCTCAACAATTTACAATTTTTGTTTTTATTGATTTGTATATTATTGTTTTTTTTTTTTTTTTTTTTTTTACTTACACTTTTGCAGACAAAGATTAGAGCTTATGAGAGAAATGTATCAAAATGAAGCTGAGATATCGCCTACATCACCAGACTTTAATATAGAAGCAATTACAGGCGGAGATCCATTTTATGATAGATTTCCATGGTTTAGACTTATTGGCAGAGCGTTTATCTATTTAAGCAATCTTATGTATCCTGTACCTTTAATACACAAAGTATCCATTGTTAATGAAAAAGGTGATGTCAAGGGTTACCTACGTGTTGCTATACAAGCAGTTTCAGGTATATAATATTGATTATTATAAAATATTTTTAATTACATTTAAATAATAATTTATGTATATACTTATAGAAGATGAGACTTCTGATAACTCTTGTGGAGTAAGACAATTTGCAAAAATTTCTTTTAATGACAAAGATCTGTTAGGTCGTTTGTCTGTGAAAAAAAATACTGATATAATTGAAAGGATTGTCACAGGAAAAAGTAGCAACAAAGGAGATGGTACTAAATATAGTTTTTATATTGTCTACTTGAAATTATAATTGTTAACAAATAAATTTAGAAATTGAAGCTGATGGCGATAGTGGTCATGGAGATAGTTCTATGTCCTCTGATATCAAAGATGAAGAACTTCCAAGTCACCTGTTAATTAGTAAAGATTTTACATTTAGAGTTACCTTATTACAAGCTGTTGGTGTTCCCGACGAATATGCTGATATTTTTTGTCAATTCAAGTAATTTAAAGTTAAATATTTTTTATTTTATAAAGGTTTTATTAATATTTAATTGTAAATTATATGTTTTTATTTTTAGTTTCTTGCATAGACATGATGATGCATTTTCTACTGAACCTGTAAAAAATTGTGGTAAAGGCACACCAGTTGGATTTTATCATGTACAAAATGTAAGTATCTATATTAAATATAAATTAGAAAATGTTTCATGAAATAAAATGTTATTTTTATTATAGATTACTGTTCCTGTTACAAAATCATTTGTAGAATATATAAAAACACAGCCAATTGTATTTGAAGTTTTTGGACATTATCAAAAACACCCACTTCACAATGATGCTAAACAAGATAGTACATTGTATGTTTAATTAAATTAAAAGCAGGAATAAAATATAAATCTATATATATATATTATATATATCATATATTGTTTTATCGATATTCTAGTGTTCGGCAACCCCCAAGAAGAATGTTACCTCCTTCAATACCAATTAGTTTACCAGTACGATCTCCAAAGTTTGGAGTATTGCCTTCATTGTGCACATCACATATACATGCCAAGTATGATTTATTGGTTTGGTTTGAAATATGTGAACTTGGTAAGCTACTTAATTAATTAATATATTATTTTAATAAAATATAATATATGTATTAGGTCCTGATGGGGATTATGTACCTTGTGTGGTTGATCATAGTGAAGAGCTACCATGTCGTGGACTGTTTATGCTACATCAAGGTTTACAGCGCCGTATACGTATTACAGTAGTACATGAAACTGCTCCAGAACTACGTTGGAAAGAAATACGGGAACTTGTTGTGGGTCGTATTCGTAATATACCTCAATCAGAAGATGATGATACAGACAATTCAGTACTCTCACTTGGTCTATTTCCTGGAGAATACCTTGAAATACCTGGTGAAGATCGTTGCATGTTTCGTTTTGAAGCAGCATGGGATAGTTCCTTACATAATTCTATACTTCTTAATAGAATATCTACTGGCGGAGAACATATATTCATGACTATATCAGCTTATTTAGAGGCAATAATTGAATAATTTTATAAATTAAGATTTTTTTAAATAAATTTATTTAACAAATTATAGTTGGAAAACTGTGGATGTCCAGCAATAATTACCAAGGACTTAAGCATGGTTATCTATGGTAGAGATGCACGTACAGGACCTAGATCCTTAAAACATTTATTCAGTGGCAATTACAAAAACAGTGAAGCAAATCGTTTATCTGGCATTTACGAACTTGTGCTGAAAAGAGCTTCAGAAGCAGGTAGTCCAGGTAGTTTTCGTGACAAAAGAAAAATGCAGTAGAAACCACAAGAGTTGTTGGCTTGTAGATATTGTAGTTAAAGCTTTTTTCCATTTTAGAAATGTATTATGGTAGATGTTGATTGTAATACTTTGTGCAGGAGTTCAAAGACGACAAAGACGTGTTTTGGATACAAGTTCTACATATGTCAGAGGTGAAGAAAATCTTGAAGGTTGGAAACCGCGTGGCGACAGTTTAATATTTGACCATCAATGGGAACTGGAGAAACTTACCAGACTTGAAGAAGTAGGCCGTACAAGACACATGATTCTTCTTAGAGAACGCCTGGGTCTTGACAAAGTACCAATCACCAAATCTGAAAAGGTTTTTAATCTATACTTGTCCATGTTAGCTTATATTTAATATTCATTATAAATCATGTGTATCATAGGAGGTGTGTAACATAATAGCCAAAGCATCAAGTTCCACTAAAGATATAATGAGGCCGCCCAGTCCTGTGGTATTGCGCAATATTGATCCTAGTGTTTATGAACCTTGGCAAATGACAGAGAGAGAACGATTCTTGGCTACCAAATGTATCAAGCTTATTCAAGGAAGAATACCATCTAAAGTATAATGACATACTATTATATTTTGAATTAATTAATATTAAGAAAAAATAAATTACCCTTTTTCAGGAAAATTTGTTACAATCTTACACTAAAGTACTAACTCCAACTGATGATAAAACCGACTCAAACATCAGTCATTCATCAAGTTGTGTTACCATTTCAAATCACGAGTATGATAATGAAATTAATATTATTAAATTAAAATGTATTTATTATTATTTTCTTAAAATGTTTGATTTTAGATTATTTTCGCCGGATCGTAGTTTTCAACGTGGTTCAAATATAAGTGACTCCATATACCTCAATCAAGATGTAATGATTTCTTCTCATTCATCAACATCTGAACCACAACTTGTGTTATATGTGCCAGAAGTTGAAGAGATAAGAATTAGCCCTGTAATTTCGAGAAAAGGTTATCTAAACATACTAGAACATAAAACTAATGGTTGGAAGAAACGATGGGTGGTAAATATTTTTTCTAATTATTGCATATATTTGACTATTAAAAAACATATTTTAAAATAGAAAATAATTGATTGATATTGACATTTTGTTATTAGATATTTTTCACGTTTATTAATTTTTAGACAGTAAGACGTCCATATGTATTTATATTCAGAGATGAAAAAGATCCCGTTGAAAGAGCACTGATCAACTTAACTACAGCTCAAGTTGAATATTCTGAAGATCAATTAGCCATGGTCAAAGTACCAAATTCATTCAGGTAATTTATTTGCTTTTCAGTTCATTAAACATAATTTATTTTTATCTAAAACTTATAAAAGTATATTATTAATTAAAAATAGTACAAGGAATACAAAAATATATACATTCTTATTTTTTTTTATGTTTAAAAAAAATATTAACAAGACTATTTTATTTTACACTTAGTGTTGTTACCAAACATAGAGGCTACTTAATGCAAACACTATTAGACAAAGAAGTATATGAATGGCTGTATGCCATAAACCCTCTGTTAGCCGGTCAAATTCGGTATGTTATTAGTAGGTATTGTTAGTAGTTTTATGCACAATATTATAATGTTCACTCAAATTTTTTTTAGGTCAAAAACATCACGGCAAATAATGCCAAATGGACAAAATCAAAAGCCTGCATTTGTGTCCAATCCAATTGACACTCATCAATAATTAATATCAAAAATTTATGCATAATTTTTATTATACCTATGTGTATATTTGTTTGTGTATGTCCTAAAATGTTAAATTTAATCACATTTAAATATCAGCACTGTTGTTTTGCGATATACCATTTAGTAATGTGCCATTGAAATGTTGCGCTTTATTTTATTATGCTGCCAAACACGTATGATTGCTTTAAAAAAAGGTCTAATACATTTTAAATTTTAAAACAAAGGTTGTGAAATAGTCGATTCAATATTGTATAATTATCGGTCTCTCTTATCTCTTATTTTTATACCGATACAAACTATTATACTTAAAAGTAAAAAGCATAAATGATCAAATAATACTATTATTATTATTTATTCAACCATTATTGTGATATTTTTGTTTGTAATATTTGCTGTATACATAATATATTTTGTTTGTAATTGAATGCAAAATAAGATTAATCCTTTGCTCTAGTCAAATATATATTAAATTATTATTTATTATGTTTAAATGCATACAATTAAATTATTTATGAAATAAAGTTTGAAAAAATTACAAAGTTTTTTTACTGAACTACACATATAATTCGATCTAAAAAACCTTGAATAGTTAACTATTAAGAAGAAAATGTTTCCTTTAGTTTACAGCCGGTCAAATAAAATCAACCCTGCTTGACTACTGTCTGGTAGGTACTTATTTAATATGTACCTATTTAAAATACGAAAACTGAAATATTAGCCACATACCTGACCTATTATAATATAATATATATGATAAATTATATACATTTTCATATAGTATAAATGTGGAATTAAAGTTTAAACTAAGTGGGGTTTTTGATTTAAATGTTAAAAGTTTTCTAGTTGAAATGTATAGCCTGTTGCTCACTTGCTATGTGCTAATGTGCTATTATAACTATGATAAAATAAATTGTAGGTGATAATAGATTTTCTAGAGGTGTAAGCAGTAAACTTGAAAATGTACAGCTCTAATATTTTTTCATAAATAACAATAGGTATCTAATAGGTACTATAATATATTTATTTATATACAATATAGTATATATTTATCAAGTACTTGGGTCACAAAATAGGTACCATTTGATTTAATCTGTGCTAGGGTCTGTCTATTGCAATACAAAATTCATAAATCTGATTAAAATTATTCTCATTGTAATTGTGAGATAAATATAAAATCCATGTATGCAAACACTGAAACATTGAAACACTACAAGCATTATGTAATGACGTGTATATCAGAATTGTATTTAAAATGTAAATATTAATTTTAAGCAGAGTTCATATTTATACATGAAACATGTTCAGTGGGGCTGGGGCACATGCTCTTCTTGAAGAATAAATAAATAAATAAATAAATACTTCAATGGACTGACTTTAAAAATACTTCATATACTTATTTAATGGACTTATGCACGACTCAGCCCGAAGCACTAAGTTGTGAATCACGAATACGGAATAGTTTATTTTATAGAGATCAGAGAGCACTCTATTTTAATAGTCTAAAACTCTAAAATGTAAGAGGTAAAGTACCAAAAAGTTCGTGCTGAAAAAGTCCGATACATACAAATAATAAGGTAAAAGGAAAAATACGATGTAATGCACAATCAACCGTTCCAATTAGTTAGTATTAATATAAATTGTAACTAAATGATTTACCTGACGAAATTAATATATAGTCTTAACTCTTAACGATAGTTAATCCTCAATTAAACTGAGAAATCGTTATAAAATAGTATGTATATTGTCTTTGTATAAATAATAATTTAAATTTTTTTTATATAAGTTATGACTTAATAATAATAATTAATGATTTTTTTTGAAAAAGTCCTAGGAAAAAAACTAAGCAAACCCGAATTAATGGGCGGCCGGGAGACAAGGAGTTCATGGACCTGGGGCTACAGCGGATAGGTATCGAACAATTTGGTGGGACCCTGGCGGGTAGTACGTTTCCTATAATACATGCGGATACCTAATAGGTTTGTTAATAATATTTGGCCTCGAGCAACAAAAAAAAATAACTTAATCCGGTCTTGAACCTGTAAAAGTTAAATATACCGGTCGAAAGTTAAAGGAGTTGCATATTAGGTATTCTATATGCTTTCGATTTAGGTATAGCAGACCAAGCTAGAAATTAGAGCTATACAATTTTATAGCTTTTATAGCGAGTTTAAGAATCAAAATTAAAAATGCATATTTGGCCAATTTTAAGGAAAAAGTGTATATTTCTTGATTTTCATATACGTATTATGCATAAATAATATTTTTTAAAAACAAAATGATCTTTTCTTTCTTAAGCTGTATATTTTAATAATAATATTGATTATATAAAAAGGGGGTCAAGTGGATGTCGCTCTGCTGTACAGTAGGTTGCAAGTAGATCACTGTATAATGGATGGTATTAAATTTGAATTCAATGATATAATAATATCATTGTATACGAAAAACGATTCTGAGCGGAGACGGTATGTCAGTCTAGGATATTTTAAATTATATTGATATTGTTATTTTACGGTAGCTGCTAAGTTAAATTAATATTATTCATATTATTGAATTATTAACCTAAAATTATCAGTGATGCTAGAAAAATATTATAATATATACTTTTACTCGTTAAAATTGATTTTAATATGTAATTTCGTCCAAATTTAAACTTAAAATGTCTGTAAAAAATAACTGTGTTTATATATTTTTTAGATTTTTTGTTTACAGTATGTACTATTTATTAGAATCTTTATTTTAAATTTTAAATCCTTAGTTATAAAAACTGACCATTTTAAAATTATTTAATTACAATGATTGATAATTTTCGAGATTTTCCTATCAGAAAAGGTACTATTGAAGAAAATCGAAGCATTTTTACTGTCCTAAAAGGTGATGACAGACACAAAAATAAAAAAAATAAATAAAAAAATACACACATCATTGTAAAACAATACATTCATTCATCGCTCCGCTCAGAATCTAAAACACACATCATTATAAAATAAATACATTCATTGCTCCGCTCAGAATCTAATATCAATATTATTTAATGTAGGTAGATACTTATTATTATCGTCGCAGACCGCAGTGGGCTATTAATTTAACAACAGTGCGATGTGTACCTCTACCTATTTATTCTTTATTCTCGATCCCGCTGATATTGTATCTTAGCCGGTGATTCTGATGTACTATATATTTTCGAATATATTTTTTTAAACTATTTTATCAGTTCAAATGTCAAAATGGCAAAAAGTTTTCCGCGTATTTTCAAATGTCAATTAAATATTATAAATTAATTTATCCATTTCTTTCAGGTTTTAATGTAAATTAATTACGACATAAAATGGTTTTTTTGGAATTTTGAATTTTTTTGAATTTTTTTGCATATTTAACAATTTTTCATGCATATTTTATAATTTTTTCGTGCTTATTTACATGTATATTTTTCCTTTTTACGCTCCAATAACTTCTGAACCTTAACTTTTATATATCCATGGTCACTGTATTCGGTATTCTTTATATATAAATATATAATTGACTATATAATAGAGACAATAGAGTATATCCAGAACAATTTAAAAAATAAATCATTCAAATATCTCGCCGACAATAATGGAACACGAAATGCGCCCATGCTTAAAATATATTTAGTTCATAATTATATAAATAAAAGGAATATACCATATTATAATTAATTTCTCTTGGATAATCTATAAAAGTTAAAATGTACGAGTAGGTATTTATACACTTAACTAATACAATAATTTAATTTTAATTTAAAATTATTTGATTCAGTTTTTAATCTTGTACACACTGTATTTGAAGGTAATGGTAGGGAAATTTAGTTTCACTAATCCAGCTACACTGTAAGATACAATCTTTTATCAACCTGTTTTTTACATTTATTTACAACTTCAGTAACTCGTTTGCGACTTAGCGTAGCGTTCGTTTAACGTGTTGCCATTAATGTATCCTCCAGTAAAGTTTTTTATTTAATTTACAAAGTTCTTTCGATTTAATTGAAAGTCCTATACACACATACACATCGGAAATTATTATTGTATTTAACTGTCTATATTTTAAGTGAAAAATGTCGAGTTTTAAGCAAACGCCATTAACCTGCAGCGGACACACCAGGCCCGTCGTACATTTGGATTTTAGCGACAACACCGACTATGGATATTTCTTAATATCTGCGTGTAAAGGTAATATATTAATTCCTTTGGCTCCGTGTGTATGATTTGTTTATTAATTAGTTTTTATCGTTGGTTCAGATGGAAAACCCATGTTGAGGCAAGGAGATACTGGTGATTGGATTGGTACGTTTGAAGGCCACAAAGGTGCCGTTTGGGGGGTAGCCTTGAACAAAGAAGCGACAGTAGCTGCTAGTGGTGCTGCAGATTTTGAAGCTAAGGTATGAATACTATTTTTTAATGAAATAAATAACTAGTTTCAGCCTTGAGTTTAACTTCCTTGTATGTTATTGTTTATTTGCTTCCTAGATCATTGTACATGTGTGTATATGGACATTGTTTCATTATTTGTTTAAAATAATTATAGTTCTAAACAAAAATCAATTAATTTATTTTTAAATTAAAATATATTTAATTATTCAGATTTTAAGAATACTTAAATCATATTCAAATAAAATGTTATATCAGTATAATCAAACATTTAAAATTATCTGACAAATAAATAATAAGACATTAGTACAACTGTACTGAATAATGTATCTCTTACAGTTTACTTGGACTTAAATATGGTAGGCATAGGGCTAAACATTATTTAGAATTAGTATCTTTTTTTAATATCTAGTTAGTTTATATTGATTATGTAATTTTAGCTTCGCAGTTAGTTAATAATTGAAAAATAATGTAGGTACAAACATTAGATTCTAAACAAAACTGATATACCTAAGTTTACTTATAAATAAATTTTAAAGGTTATTTAATCCCATCAGATAAATATATATGGGTACATATTAATTACCTTGATTGCAATTTGCAATAAATTACGATTGTGTCTCTTAAGTAGATATATAATTTAATAAATATCTAAAGATTATTGAATGTACTTACCAATCAATGAAAACTATGGTACCTCCATATCCTTATTTCATCTGAAACTGAATAGCCTGTCTTGAAAACTGACTTGTTTAGACCGCTTAAACATTGACAAAAATCTAGATACATACTGTCCTTATAATAACCCATAATTAATTTAGAAGTACAGTGGTCGCCGCTTATAGTGTTCACTGGTTATAAGAATCAGCCGCTTTTAGTGATCAAAAATGTCAGGAACGGAACAAACAGCCGTCTTCAGTGCATTTTTCGCCGCGTACTGTGATCAGGTTTTCGGTTATTGTGATCAGAAATAATCATGTCGGAAATAAAATTTATAATAAAATTACCTATTTTTATGTACACAAAGGGGGAAAAACGATTACGAACGGCCGTCCTAATCTTATCTAATGTGACCCACGTAATGAGTGTACTTCATATCGTAATATCGTATATGTTTCCAGGGGCAAATTACCGACTTTTTTAAAAGAACCTAAGTTTTAAATTTCGTATGTATGAATGTATATTATTTTATTATATTAATTTTTAAATTTAAATTTAATTAATATGTACTACTGTATTTTGATATTTTGCACAGTATTTTTAATGTTTTGTACAAAATAAAATATGTATTTAAAAAAAATTTCGTTATTTTTTCGATATTTTTTGAGTCGCCGCTTATAGTGATTTCCGGTTATAGTGATCAAAATACTCTCGGACGGATGTGATCATTATAAGCGGCGACCACTGTAGTTATTAGTAATCTTACATAAGTTCATAATATTCACTACTAAATAATGATAATAGATGGAACAAAAACAGTAAAGTACATAAAAAACATAACTAGAAAGTAAAAGATCAAAATGTTTTATAAATTACAGGATTAAAAACTTAAAATTACAATTATAGAATAAAATGAATACTTTAATTTAGTGTCATTGATAACCGGTTAAGAAATAAATAAAAACAAATCAAAAATCAAAAAAAAATTAATTAATTTTCATTGACATTTTTGGTGATGAATTATAAAATATAATATGTCCTAAATGAGTATATAATAAATATGTTGGTTTATAGTAAAAAAAAATAAAAATATATAAATATCTGTTATTATTCCCCGTGGCAAAAAAACGTATGGAAATGCCATTATTTGTCAAATAGTTTTTATCATTTTTGATTTCAAGCTTTATAACTTATTGACTGTCCATCTAAGCTGGTGAGTGATAAAATTACCTACTAAAAATAGATGAAAACAAAAACAAAAAAAAAATAGTAAAAATGTTACAAAATAGGTTAATACATGGTTAATACTAATACAGATAATACTGCAAATAATGCTATTAAAAATTGAATATTTATAAAAGTTTGTCAAAATGTAGTTACAGGAAAAATGTTGTTTTCAATAAACTATAACCAGCTATGGTAATACGCTTTTCTGTAACTTTTCCCTAGTCGCCTATTCCTTATTTAAAGTTAGTAACTTTTACTACCTATTTTTATGATCATTGGCCATTTTTGCCTACCAGGAAATTTTAAAAAGGGGCCCCTACATATTTCAAATTTATATTGTAATTGTATAATATTGAAGGGCCCCTTTGCCGAAATACGAAGCGGGACCACCGGGAAATGCCCTATCTCCCGGCAGGCCTATCCACCCATGTTTATGATATTACAACAAGTTAACATTATATAATCAAGAACTTTATTATTTTATCCAAAAATAGTTAAATTTATATTATAACATTCAATAGCAGTCCAAGTTTTAAAGCACCTATAATCATTAAAGTACACACTTCTATATTATGTTTAATGTTATATTATAAAATACTAGGTTTATGTGCCTGTACTGACTAGATTGTTCTAAAACTAAAAATATAAAACATTAATACAGACTCATCTTTTTTCTTAGAAAATATTATTTCATTCAATTGTTTAAATACTTAAAAACAAATTAAAAATTACAACAAATAAAAACTGCACTTTATATACTATTTGGTTTTCTAAAATATAAAATATATTTTATTTTGCTTACCTATCCAAACCAGCAGTATACCAGGAAATAAGAATCAATCAAAGTTGGTTTTTCCATAATACAGTGTTATTATTAGAGTGTTGGTATATTTTTAATGCTCCATGGCCAACTACAACTCACTCTACAAATAGATGACAAAAACAGACAAAGACTAATTGAGTATTACCATAAAGGTATTAGCTAGGTAGTTTTAATTCTATTATGCACATTTACTGAGGAAAAAATCACAAAAAAAAATAGGGTCTTGTTAATAGATCCCCTGGGTTTATGTCGTCTCGCAGTAGTAAATATATATAAAAATTATTTAAAAGCACTTACAAATTTCATATTTGATATTGTAGTAACACGACACAAGTCCAAATTCCTAAACACCCTGAACCCTAGTTATTACTTTATTATGCATAATTATAACTTTATAAGTTTTCCCAAAAGACCATTTTATGAAAACAAAGACTCCAAATTAATTTTTCAACCATCAATTTTATTTTTATTATGTTATAATTTGTTATATCCTGTATGATCATAAATATATTAAATAGTGAGTATATAATCATAGTTATAAATAAGTGATTAGTATAATTCAATATTTCAAAAAATTCTATGTACTTGAACAACAGGACAAAGAAAAAATAGAACTGATGTTAACCCTCTGAATAAGAAACAAACAGTTCATTGACTGACAAACTTTGCTATTATATTAAAAATAATTTTTGTGATATGAAATTATCTGGGCTAGGATTTATATGCATTAATATGTCTTTTTTGCTGTATCCTTTTACAATTTTGGTTATTTATGTCCACAATTCCCCAACATATTCCTTTATATTTTAACACATAATCTAATTTTTACTTTGCATATGCCATATGTTAATTACCAACACAAGAACATGCTGGTTTGGTTTTACAGTATATTTAAACAAAAGAAGAGTAGATACCACAATGCCGAATTATATTATGCCTTTAATTTCAATTTCATAAAATCAATGTTTTTGAGTTTGACAAATACAATTTGAAAATTTAAAGATTATTTAAAAGTAAAACTAACAAAAATGATTTAATTACATGCGGATGAGAGTCAACATGAAAATAAAAATATGTAGAAATAGTAAATAATATGATGTATAAACTGCATTACAATTGGTACATTGTTACCAAGTTGAGTATAAAGCATAATCATTTTTAACATAAATAATTTTTAATTTGAAGTTTAGTATCATATTGCTTCTGTCTTATTATGTTTTGTATTTTAATTATTTTGAACAAAATATTGACTTTTAGATTTGATGTATCATAAATCTAATAGAATTCTACAACTGATTAAAACACTTTCATGATAATATTTTATTGAGTACCTACATTAACTTTTAAGTTTAATTGTTGGATTTTTTAATATTATTAACATATTTAATAAAAGCACTCAAGATAAAATAATTTAAAATAAATAGCATAATAATATGATAATATATAATTTGAAAGCATGTAATTAAATAAGTTGTTATTCAATTCCTACCTAAACAAGTGTTATGGATAAAGTATACCCATTAAAAACATTTCCAAGTGTGTATTTCCTACATTTTAATCTTCTAATTTTAAATATCCTAATTAATCAATTTATTTCATGTATTTTGTTATAATTTTAATTTTTATGTTAGTTGTTATAGCCAAACATTTTATACACCATCTTACCTATAGTATGTTCTAGAAATTTTTGAAAATAACAACCATTATGCATGTTACATCACAAAAAAACATCAATAACATTTTCTAATTTATATTATTGCTTAATTAGAAAAAAATTGATTTAAATAATTCTTTAATAGCCATAAAATTAAATTAC
The DNA here is from genome assembly GCA_027563435.1 of Nasonovia ribisnigri. Classification (NCBI taxonomy): domain Eukaryota; kingdom Metazoa; phylum Arthropoda; class Insecta; order Hemiptera; family Aphididae; genus Nasonovia; species Nasonovia ribisnigri. The sequence goes on from JANEHU010000216.1 coordinate 791,057, forward strand.
TATCATTTGTGTGGTATTTAAAAGCTATTAGGTACATTTATATAATTTTTTTTTAGAAATTTTAGTAGTTTACTTTATTATATAAGAAAAAATTACATAATGTATGTATAAAATCAGTGTTGTTTAAGATCATTATAATTTTATATTAGTAGTCTTATCATGCAAGATATTTCATATTCATCAAGGATAAATGTTTGTAGAACAGGATATAATTTTGTTTATTTTAATAACATACAATTCTTTTATTATTTTATGAGTTAAATAATTTATATAACAGTAAACAGCTAATAATGAATTCAGGTTTTTAATAAACTCATGCTAAACCTTGATTCATTTTTATATTATTATAAAATTATTTTCATTTACTATGAAATAATAAATTATTATTTACTTTTTAGATAAATTACTTGAAGTTAATTTTTAAATTATCAAATGTATGCATGGACTTAAAGATATTTTGAAATATACAATATTAACATATTATATTGAAAGCTCTAAGTTATGAGATAATTTAAATATCATAGGCATTTCATAGAGCATTAACTATACCAAAACAAATTGTTATTATTATTAAAGGGATTGGAAGCGGTGATTTACTGTCTTCGTTTAACAAACATGGAACATAGGAATTTAGACGTGATTTAATTCCAACGTACCTACGTACCTATTGATTTAGTGAGAACTGAGACGTAAGAATTCTAAAAACGATTTGAATTTGTAGTCATGTCTACTTGAGATTGGCTTTCCACATTTTTAATTTTATTCCCCTAGATCCTAAAAAAAAAAATTCATTGGCATTTTTAAATTTTTGGAGAAGTTAAAATCAAAACAGCTAAAAAAAATTCTAAATAATCTCAAAAAGACTTGACGACAAATTTAAATTTGTTTTTAGAATTTTATCGCTTCACTAAATCAATTTGTATGTCTCAATGAAAACATGTCTAAATTCCTATGTTAAATGTATGATAGATAAAGACAGTTTACCTATTTATTAAAATATAAGTAATATAACTAACATAGAAAAACTAGACAAAAATTAAGGATTGCACTCATCTTCTTTGACTTACAGGTCTTAAGTATTATTTATTTATATTAACAAGCATTAAAAAATCATACATGTCATAAAATTTCTGCGTATCTTGTATTTATTTCAACAATGCATTTCTTAGATTGTTGTATATTTTTCTTAAGTTTTGAATACATAAAAAAAATTTGTAAGGTATACCAACTAAATTTGATTATTTAAATCAAAAAATTTATTGTCCACATTTTTTTTCCTTAACATTCCTCTCTTTGACTTGAATCTTAAAGTATGATTTTTTAGTCAAAGAATAACTGAAAATAAATCATCTAATTATACAGTTAATATGATATGCCCCTATGTATAATAATTATATTATCTTGCTTTAGATTTCCAAGTTTTATAGTCATATTTAAATGTGGATAAAAAGATTAGAAATTTGTATTCATTAAACTTATTATTTTTCTATAACTACATTCTTTTTATTCAATTTAATGTTTAAAAATTGGAAATTTGTATTTATTATCATATTCTGGTACCTGTTCTGGTATAATATTTACATCTGATTTCCCAAACCCAAATGAAATGGAAATAACTTAAATAAATTAAAAATCATCAAAAATCAGTTTATCTTTTATATTTTAGTAGCTAGGGTTATGTATATTATGTTATTGTAATATGTAATAACTGTCAATTAACTCAGTTTACTAGTATTTATAAAATACTTCTAAACAAGTATTGCAATTAAAATCTAAATAAAATCTTTTCAAAATAATATCCTGCTTATAAAATAATATGATTTTAAATTACTAGTTTATTTAAACATTTTTAATTGAAATCAGTGATACTCCAGTAACCAAACATAATAAAATGTAATTACAAAAATTGTTTTTCTTTAAATTGAATTAACCATTGACAGAACTACATTGATTTAAACTGATTTGAAAAATAATAAATATCTTTAAAACAGAATTTTGTAATCATGAAATATTTTAGTCAGAACTACAATCTCAAAATTACATATTAAAATAATTTAATATTCATTTAAACGGGTAAAAATAAATAATTGATCATCTTTAATAATAAATATTACATCTTAAAAAGATTCACCAAAAATGATCTTAATACAGGACAAGTATTTAAATTATTTGTAAATGTAAAAACTAAGTATGTAATTGTATAAATAATAACTAATAACTATTAAATTCTAAGTTTACTCATTGGATAGTTGTGTTCCAAAAATAAATATATTGTCTAATATTTTAAAAGAACATAATATATTTTGTAAGTACCTACGATGTATGTTCGTAATATTTGTATAGTGTATTTTACAATTAGTATATTTTTAATTTTCAGATTTGGGATGCAAAAACCGGTGGTGAAGTACAATCTTTTCAACATAAACACATTGTAAAAAGTGTAAATTTCTCAAGAGACAGCGTTTTCCTTGCAACTGGCTCCAATGAAAAATTGCTCAGAATATTTGATCTCAACAAATCAGCTGGTTAGTATTCTATACAGGAAAAGTTGTATGTTTTAATGGACATTATTTATTGGAGCTGAACAAATTATATATGGGCATATGAGTTTTAGTGACAATATTATGCCTTTGTTATTTTTTTCTAACATAGTACTATCCAGTCTTATCAGGAACTGTTTTCTCATGCATTTAAACAACACTATTATCTGTGTATATGATTTTTATTCAAGGCCCTCCACTTCTAATGTTCGTAACAGTAGCTCAAGCCAATAAACTTTACATGGTCGATCTGTCACTGGCCTATTGGCCTTGGATTATTTTATAAAAGCAAACTGTTTTTATATCCCACCCCAACCTAAATATTATAATAGTATTATAAAAACAGGAGCAATTATACACAGAGTTTGCGAGGGACAATTGTTATATTTCTCTTCCCCAACTCCTAAGGCATTTTTTTACTCATTAAAAATAAAATTGTTTTTAATTCCAATACACGTTTGTTTTTGAAAATAGAAATTTATATTTTACATAGATTAATTTGTAACATCATATTACATTTGAAAGTAATTGTTAACACTTTTCAAATCTCATTCTGCACATAATAGTATTTACTATTATTTTGTGGTTTTTAACTATTGACTTACATTTTGAAATATTATTGGAGTATAGTAACCTTGTATTCAAATTTAAAATATGGACATGGTACAAATTTAAGCTGTTATATAATATTATACTACATGCTACATGTATTAAATAAAAAAAATTCTTGAAACAAGTTTTCAACAATTTGGAGTTTATAAGTTTTGAAAAAATAATATTGTATGATTAGATATTTATTGATTAAAATCTTACGAGACTTAAGAACTGGTTTATCTAGATATTGTAATACATTTTTGAAATCGTCAAAATGATTTTCTGATAATAAAATAAAATGTCCATTAAATAACTTGTTGAGTTGAGGTACAGTGTTACATTAAATTCTTACAGTATCTATATCTTCACACAGACATAAAAATTATAAACATCATCAATTATTGAGTAATATAAAATGTTTTAAGCTCTTGGAATTTAAAACTTATTTTTCATTTTTAAGTATAAAAAACTTTGGAACTTGCTCTGCTGTAAATTTGAATCCAATTATAAAGGTACACACTGTATATGAAAAACAAATTCTAATCAGAGGTCTGTCAGCCTATATTTCAAGATATTTTTAATTTATATATATTAAAATTAGTTTATTTTTAGTAATCAAAATTCAAAATATATGTCATTTAAACAGGTAATCAATTTTGTCAAATATTAATAAAAAAAATTGTTTCTACTATTTTTTGATATTTGTAGATTTCAGTAAGAACTACACATACTTATAAGTATGTCCAGGTATTAAATGTAATCAAGCCTAAGCTATACAAATTAAAAATTTACATACAACTACAATATGTCATTTACAAATGTTCGCAATTTTGTATATTTGTCAACATTTTAACTTAAACTGCTTATAAAAACTGACGATGCTTACGCATCGTTAATATTTTTGAAAAGCTATAATAATAACTAAAGTAATAACTAAGTAATAATTAATAATTTCAGTATGATAGCTCATAAAAAAATTCAAAATATTTTAAAAACTATACCATAAATGCTAATATAAACATAAGGTTTTAAATTTTAGTATCTATACATGATTATAAAAAATATCATGTCTATGCGTATTTACAATATTTTTAAATTGTTATATTTTTGATAACAAAAATCATTTGTTAAGAAATCATCATTTTACATGTAAATATGAATATCCAATGTCATCTAAATTTGAATTTCAAACATAAAAAAAAAAATTAAAGTTGTGTAATGATGATTTTTTTTTTATTAATTTGTAATATAAAAACTTATGAAGAATCTTGAATTACATTTCAAGTCTTAGGTGTTAAAATTAAAAATGTTTAATGTTAAGCATTTTTGAGTTTTTAACAACAAAATGATTTACTTATTTTCATAATTTAACAATTTCAAATATCTATAGGAAGCACAAAAAGTCAGAATATTTTGAAAACTGTATCATCACATCTAGGGAATTTCAATATAAATATTTGGTAAAAAATACATTTTTTTACAATTTTTCATTTTTAAATTACAGCTACATTTTTTTTTAGTTTTTCCCTATTATTTTTAAAAGTATTGAACATATTTCATTTTTGACCACCCTATAGTACTAACTTGATCCTATTTTCAACCAGAAATTACTATTAAAGTTAAACATTTTAAATGTGTATTTTATGTATTTTATTTAATCCATAGTCTTAACTATCAGTATAAAAAAAAGATTTTCTAATAACAATACTATTTGAATGAGTTGCTCGGTGTGGCGCAGTGGCTGAAATCAATCACGCAACGTTATAGAGAGTAAGCTACGGGCGCTGCCACTAGTTCCCTATGCGTGAACACCCGGGTACATAGTGGCAAAAACCTTGCTACACCTAACCTAACCAACTCAACCAACTCTACCAACTATAAACCTTACAATAGCTAACTGCCATAGTTGCCGGACTCTAGTCCGATAGAAATCTATTTGAATAAGAAATAACATCCCACAGGTAAAATATATTTTGTATAATATTTGAATGTTTTTATATAGTAGGTATATTGTAAATCATTAAATAAATTTGAAATTTTTTAACATACATACTTTTTCATAAATAATTTATAATAATTTATAGAAGCTGTTACTACATTCAATGGACATACATCTGGTATAAAACATGTCATGTTCTTTCAAAATGATAGAAGGATAATTTCGTGTGCTGATGACAAGACAGTTAGAATTTGGGATCCCCTGTCTGGAAAAGTGAGTTAAAAAGCTCTTTAAGTGTTATACCAATTTCTTTTTATTAAAATATCTACATTTATTATTTTGTTTAGGAAATTCACAAGATGGAGTTCAGTGCTATACCAACTAGTTTAGAAGTGTCCAGAGACGAATCTATTGTGACAATCGCACATGGAAATTGTGTCAGTTTTTGGAACGCTGAGAGGTAATAATTATTTTGGTATATATATTTTTATAGAATTTTACAGTTTAATGTTTATGATAATTTATAGTTTGTCAAAAGTCAATGAAGTCACTGTACCAACACTCGTTAATACTGCATCATTGCACAGAGACAAGACTATGTTCGTGTGTGGGGGGGAAGATCTTAAGATGTATAAATTTGATTATAACACCGGAAAAGAAATTGGTAAGTGTGATGATTTAGAATGTCAATTAAGTGTATTAATATATCTTTATATGAATAATTTTACTTTCAGAATCTTTCAAAGGTCATTTTGGACCTGTACACTGTGTCCGCTTCTCACCTGATGGTGAGCTATATGCTTCCGGCTCTGAAGATGGCACTTTGCGTTTGTGGCAAACAACCATTGGAAAGACATATGGCCTATGGAAGTGTGTTGACAAAGTTGGCTCACCTCAAGATTTACACCAACAAGAAATAACAGCCATCTAATATTTTAAACCAAATGCAGCATATATTTCATCCAAAGCCAATTTATTTATGTTATCGAAAATTTAATTTTCGTTTATATAAATCACTTAATGAATGACCAAAATGTTACCAGTCAAATAATATTTATCATTCAAAATCTAATCAATGAATATTTTCAAATCAATAGCAGTTGATTACATTTTCAACCTTTAATTTATAAAGAATCATATATTTGGTAAAACATGATAATATTACTTATCAATTGTGTACCCTAATATGAAATATTTTTCTCATTATGAATTAAATATGCCATAAGATTTAATTTTTTCCATTCTAACACTTTTACGTGTTGAATTTTAAATTAATAAATCTTTTACTCTTTTGACATACAAGCATAACATACTAGAATACTTTGTGTTTCCAATTGCAATGTTTATGTCTTATTTAGTGAAGCAAATACAAAGTTAAAACAAATCAACTAAATTTTGATTTTTTCATCATTTTACTGTGGGATACGAAAATGTTTGTAATTATATTTATTTCCAAACAAATTGTTTAAAATTGTAATTATTGTGAAATATTGTTATTTACTTACTATAATTGCTTGGAACAAGACTGTATCTACTGTGTTCCAATTTTATGGATGCAGATTATGTCTAATATGCGGTTTAAGTTATTTTCCAAATAACTAAAATGTTTTTAGTTATTTTCCAAATAACTAAAATGTTTTTACAACTTGATAATAATTTTTTTATTTATTAATATATTTATTTATACCGCAAGACTTAAAAGATCTTAATATTATGAGAAAGGACTTTGAAATAAACAATTTATATTTATGTTTTTCAAAAATGCATTTTTATTACCTAGTATATCAACTCTTTTATTCTCAATAATCTTGATCTATACTTCTTATTTTACATTATCCACTTGACAATCCAATAGTTCCGTTTACCTAAAATTGGTAAAATGGATTAAACATTAATACTGAAATAACTTTAATGATAGTCTAAGAAATCAACCAGGTTGAACATACAGGTAAATAATATGTTTTATTAATACAACTTGCAAATTTAATTTTTTTTTTTTTTTGAGAAAATGATAGACTGGATACTACAATGTACTATAGTCTATAATATTTATATTAGAAGATATTATTTTTATTATTTTATATTGTAAATGCCTGTTCTACCTCTTGATTTTTTAGACTTAAAATAATACATTTAAGGTACTTTTTATAAATAGTTTTACTAACCAACTCTCACTAAAGAAATGTTATTAGGTAAAATGTGTATAGACAAAGTTACAATTTCATCTATATTGGTTATTCTTTGATGGTTAATATAAAATCCACCAGCTGAAATTATTCGATATGCATCCTCTGAAGATAAAAACATATTAAATCATAATTATTCATTTTCTATTCATTTCAAACAATAAATTAAGAATATTACTATCGGTCAAAAAACATTTTGCATTCATTGCCATTTTCAGTACAGTTATGCCAGGTTCAAGCATTAGTTCAACAACAGTTGCACCATTAAATATTTTTAAAATATCATTAACACTTAATGTACTAAGGGTTTCAATGCTGTTGTCATATAAAGCCGATGTTGCTACTAATGCTTCTTGAAGGCCCTCTTCTAAAAACATAGACATAATAATCACTTGACAATATACAATAGTTAAAAAACTAATATATATACCTCCGTGCACCAAAGTGGTAACTTGACGTGCCAATGACTCATGAGGAATTCGTTTATCGGGAGAAGCCTGAATAAAAAAATTAAAAAGTAATCATTTTTTTGATATTTTATTATTATTTACTTTGTGTCTTCTCATCAATTCAGTTATTTCAGGTAATGAGAGGAATGTAAACATTTTTAACAATTTTTCGACATCAGCATCTATTGTCCTTATCATAAACTGGTATAGTTCAAAAGGTGAAGTTCGATCTGAGTTCAGCCATACAGCATTTTGAGCCGATTTACCATATTTATCCCCAGAGTCTGTGGTTATTAATGGTGCTGTAAGTCCTGTAAACAAATATTATACATTGATAAATTATTTATTATTATATTACATAAGGCTTATGTTAGTTCGGAGCTAGAAAATTATTAACTTGTACATACATTTACACCATCATATAAATAATTAAATTGTTAGAGGATATTTAGGTACCAATTTAACATTTTTTCTTTATTGATATTTTTTTTTTATAAAATAAAATAAAGCTTAATTTTTAGTAAATTATACCAACATTTTACACTTCTGAAAGAATAGTGATACAACTATTGACAATCAGCAAGATACAATTTTAAAAATACACTACAAATCAATTTGTATTAAATATTTATTAAAATGAGGTTGTTTTGAGAAGAGAAATGTCACATTACATTGTTTAGAAATATGCTTGGTAAATTTTGTAAATTGATGTATTATTATTTATGCTATTAACAAATTTTTTAAAACATTGAGACATATGTCACTCTTCATGACTAAAATAATAATTACCCGCTGAAAGAAATATGATAAAAATCAAAACTGAGTATTAAATATTAAAATAATACCTAAAGTAATAATATTATTTATAATAAAACCATTTTTAAAACTAAAGATATGTACGACATAACAAATGTTTATTCACTAATTTCAATAGTGTGCCGGTAGTTTTGATATTAGAGTGAATTGACCTATTATTAAACTTTTTGGAAAGAACATTATGTGTGCTTTAGTGTTGACATTTTTCAATATTTAATATTCCAGCAAGATGTGAGTATGTGAAATATTACAAATTAAAAATGCTCACTTTTCACTTAAAAATTAAAATATTGAAAAATTGCCAACACTAAAGCACACATAATGTTCTTTCTAAGAAATGGAATAATAGGTAAATTCACTCTAATATCAAAGCTAACAACACTATTGAAACTAGTGAATGAAAATTTGCTATGTCGTACATGTGTAAGACAAAGACAACAATGGGTAGAGTTTTCTTAATAAAATTACTATTATCAAGCAGCTGCTCTTTACACAAATACATAAAATGAATAAAAGGAATTCAACATATTATAATTAAAATATGCTCAGATAAAAACGATAAGAACGTCCAGCAAGAATAATAACATATTAAAGGTTTTATATCAGTTCTAGACTTCTAGTGAAGTTACAAGAATATATCACATAGAATAAAAGATGGAGCAGAGCAATTTGTATTATACTCTATTCCATTTAAGAATGAACCACTTCCACGCACACAAACTGAGACGCCAATCACTGTCCCAACCCCCCGATGATGGCAATGCGTTCTGTTATTGGCTGACAGTCATCGCCGAATGTCGTAAATTTTCAGCGTTGGTGCTGCCGCCGTGCATACAGAGAATCCCGAAAACATCACAGTTCTGACCGGTTATTAAACAATAACAAAATGTACAAACAAAAAAGGTAATATTTTGCAAAGAAATATTATTATGTATCAACAAAATATATGTATAATAATCGTGATAGTAAACGTTTACGCGCAAGTGAAATTAAATAGGTGACAGTGTGATAATACACCTCACTATGTAGACAGGCGACAGCTGTCGTTTTGTAGCGACCGACATCAAAGCTCGCCGTGATGCCTGTTTTGAGGTGGGTAGGCGTGAACAAGACGAGTTTCGGTCGGCCAAGCTGTTCATTCTTAAATGGAATATGTAATCTCTATAGAATAGTAAGTTTTAATAGTTTATAATTTAAACCATGGTTAAATAATAACTGTAAACAACATAATAATGTATATAATTCATGACTAATGAAAACAATTACTTAACCATAAACTTTAGCATTTTCTTGTCGACTAATTAGTTCTTGACCAGACATAATGTTACCCATTTGATCATTTCCTCCTATCTAAAATGAAAAAGAATAAAATATCTTTTATAAAATTAAAAAATGTTTATATTATTGTCATACTTACTTGAAATAAACATTTGTATTTTTTAAACAAATGTAGCCAATCATAAGCTTGAAAAGCCTGGTAAGTGAACTCTGTAAAACTCATTCCACTACCAGATAGACGAGTCTTAACACTGTCCCTAGATAACATGGTACCCATCCTGAAATGTCGACCAATATTGTTCATGAAGTCAATGACACCAATACCTTCATACCATTCCATGTTATTAACTATTCTAGAAACACAATAAACATAATCATTTTAAATGTATATATTTTTATTGTTTGATAATTGGTCTTTCAGAATAGAATATTATCTAATAAGTTTATAAATGTATTAAGTATATCACTAAAATTTTGCTCACAAAGAAAATGTTCAACTATTCATTTTTAATTAATTTGGTGAAAAAATCAAGGCAAGTCAACAAGAGTACCTCAAAATGCTCACATTGGCTCTGGTAGAGGATCTTTTTGTTTCCAGAAGTATTTTGCATGATTATCAAATATGGATTGTAAGCTATGGGTAATGCCTTTAATGTTATGGGATAACATCTGTGAAGACTGTTTATCTCGATCCTTTGATTTTCCACTTGGATCACCTATTTGCGCTGTAGCGCCACCAATCTAAACATTAAAATATAACTATGAACAATTTATAAAACTACTCATAAAAAAAATTAATTAATGACTGACTAAGGCAATAACTTTATGGTTAGCACGCTGCCAATGTAATAGGTTTATAATGACTAGTAAATTTCCTATATGTAAACTGTCCGCTGTTGGGTCAAATCCGGCATAAACACATTGGTTTCTCTTTGTCAATAAATCGATTATTTCATTGCTGTAATATAATAATAATGGTACAATAATTTTGTTGAAATACCAGACTCGGTGTAAACAATCCAATTCAAAGTGATTATAATTTTAGACATCATGTGCTCACAAAATCATAGACACACATTTAATTATTTACTTGATTTTTACCTAGAATTATCGGGAAACATGTTTTGTATGATTTGTCGTTCGTGTAATTTCAATATGTTCCTGTTCGAGTAGAACCGTTGAAGACGATGATGACTGTGTAAAACGTCATAAGTGCGGCCAACGGTGGCCACTAACCGACACTTGGACAACAGACAACGACACATTTTTGGAATAAATTTAAAACAAATCGAAAGATTGATCTAACAAAAATGATGGCAATGGGTTTCTTTAGCACACAATTCAGAAATCGTACTGAAATAGTGAAAAAATATATCATATAAGTATTAATTATTATAGAATTAGAAACTTAAACTTACTGCGGAGTGTAGACTGCCGACAGCTAATAGCTTAAGGCAATAGGAAATAACACAGAAAAAGTAAATTATAAAGTATATTGTACCATAAATTTAGTAAAATGTAATCCACTAATAACTATAATAAGTAATGGTCGGCATAATAATAGATAATCTACAAAGATAACGATGTGATAACAATAAACAATTTATTTTTTTGGATTGATAAGGTGTAAACACTTGGCTTATTAGTTGATTGAAAATATTACTCCAGTTTAGCTCATCGCTAGATCGCGTTGCCTACCCGATAGAGGAGCAAAAATACACAGCTTCGTATGCAAGATTTAAAGAAAATTTAAGCAAAACACAATAAATTACCACTGTATTTGTTAAAATATGAATAAATTATAATTTTTTAACCACAATAAAAAATGTCTATTATTTATGAACTATCCCTGGAGTCACAATTTGCTTTTGTGCAATTCTTTTGTATCAACATCAAAATTATTAATTAATGAAAATTGTTTTTCTAGTTGCGCCACTGCGAGTACTTGATATTACCTATCATAATACAAATAGCAAAATAAATTACTTTAATAGCAACATTTTCAATTCACTTTTTAATAGGTATAAAATATAAAATTGTATTTCTATTATGAAAATATTAAATGCTTGTATATGACTAAAATTTTAGAATATGATTGATGTTTGGAATAAAAAAATTCCAAGAGCAGATAGGGATTTGAAAAAGAATGATGTAGTTTGTGAGCTTCATTTTCATTCAGATGATGTTATTAAAATAAAAAAGTATGAAGATGAAAAAGGAAATGATATTATTTATCCTCTTAGTAAACCAATTTTAAAATCTAATGCAATTCCATCTATATTCCCGAATTTGCAATCGTACTTAAGCGAGTTAAGCACAACCAATTTAAAAAAAAGAAAACCACGAGTTCAAAGGAAATCACCTATTAAGAAAAATAAGACCTATAATTCTTCCATTGTAAGTTTACCATATTTAAAAATATATAAATATATTTTTTTTATGATTAGCTTGATTATTAATTTTATCAACAGAGTTTAAATGAAACGATAATAAAACCAATGATTTTAAATGAAGACATTTCTTGTGATGAAGATGCTCATTTAAATGTACCTGAAATTATAGAGTACAATATTTATCAGGATGTTAAAAATGTTAAATTACCAGGCACAATGTGGGGTTTCCATAGTGATGGTGTACAACAATTAATTTTTACACATGTTATATTATATATTTATATGTATTATTAAATATATCATAAATGCATAACTCATAGTTTATAGGTATACCATATTATAACGCATTTCTACAAAAAAAGTTGAAAACCTTAATAATTTAAATCAAATTACATTTAAATCACGTATAAATATTAACATTTCTTATCCTCTATAGGGTAGGCAGCGAACCTAGCGGCATATTTAACTGGAGTAAAGTTTTCGATCACTTTATTTAAGACGGGCGGGTGGAAGTGTTTACACCTTATCAATCCACCTTGCAATTTACAACAAACTATCAAACTGATCAAAATTATTGTAGAATATAGATTATAAAAATATTAACGATTTTAAAGGGGGTAAAATTATCATAGGGTAAATTTGTAACAGCTGATTTTTACCAACGAATATTTTTATCCCCTCGATAAAAATAACCTAGTATATATTTTTTACCAGGAGTATAAAAACCTAGGATATTTTTACCAGGAGTATAAAAACCTAGGATATATTTACCGGTGGTAAAATAAACCTAGGGTATTTATACACCCGCGGTAACATTTTAAGAGGGATAAAATGATCCTAGGTTAAAATTACCCCCAATAAAAATATTCTAAAATAAAATTATCGACCTGTTTAACACATACTAGGCTATATTTACCTACCAGGTGAATTTAAAGTAGGATATTTTTTACCTCTCGTTAAAAATTAATTTTAAAGGGGGGTAAAAATATCCCCTATTATATTATTTATTATACTCTAATAATGCATTTGATTATTAAAATTTAGAGGGTATTATAAAGTAAATTTTAAAATGATTAACCATCACATTGAAAAAAGTTATTGTAGGCAATATTGTTTGTACTACAATCATTGATGAAAGTACCTACCTAATTAGTATCTATGGATTAATTTCACAACATCCATTTTAAAATTTACAAGACTTATAGTATATTATTTGTTACCTTTAACCAAAAGTATAATTATTCATTTTGTAAGTAAGAAATTAACATATTTTTACCTATTTAAAAAAACACAATTTTTTCATTTTGTTTATAAATTGACTATTTTGAATTTTTCCAAAAAAATTTAAACCAAATTCAATATTTTTTTCTTTCAGTTTATCTAATAGGCACATACTATATTATATAGGATATAGATTATAAAAATATTAACGATTTTAATGGGGGTAGAATGATCCTAGGATTAATTTACCCCTAGTAAAAATATACAAGGTTATTTATAATACCCTCCCCCCGGCAAAATTGTTCGTTAGGGCCGTTAGGGGGAAAAATATACTGGGATATTTTTACCCCCCGAGGCCCCGACGAATAATTTTTGCCAGTGCAATTTATTACCGATTTCCGTTGTCACGTCTTATGAGTTACATTACTGTCATTGATGCGGCGGAAAAAACAGTAACAAAAACGGTAAACCATGAATTTTATGATATTATAGGGTAAAAATAACCTATTCTCTTTTTACAGGGGGTAAAATTAACCTTCGGTTAGGTTAGGATATTTATACCCTCGGTAAAATTTTAAGGGGGGTTATTTTTGGTTTTCATATTTTAATAGAACAAATTTAGCTTTATATTTTGAATTGAAATTATAATAAATTAAAATTGTATAAATAGTTTACTTTATTAAACACATACAAATATAAATCATTGATAATGTTCTTTTGGAAGTATTTAGGTGGAAAAGAAAATTATACAAATTTTTTCCACAAATAAAAATCTAAAGAAGATATTAAAAAATTATGACTCGCTTTTGATGCACGAAATAAAAATGATGGTTTTTTTTATTTTCTAATTTTAAATTTTTATTATAACTGGCATAGCCAGTTTTGCATTCTGGTAGGTACAAAACATTTTTTATTTTTTTTTACAAGCATTTTAACAAACTAAGAATGTACGTAATATTATTTATCAATCTACAAACCATTATAAGTAAGTACTAAGACTTGTGTAAATACAAACAATTATAAATAAGGTAATAGGTAATAGGTAAATGAAAATGAAAAATAGAATATATTATCATTTTATAAGTATTATTATTAGGTAGGTTATATTTTCATTTTAACTGATAATAATATATTCTGTTTTCTATTGTATCTGTTTCTGTTATATCTTCTCTGCATGACTACATAATATTTTGTTGTTGTATAATATAATATATATAATATGTATAGCGTAATTATAATATTTATTTTATTAGGGGTGTTTGGGTGTACTTGGGTCAGTACTCAGTAGGTATAATTATATAAAATTCAGTATAATGTTGGTATGCAGATTATTGACATTTGAACATTGAACAACAATCAATACACGCTTAGATAAATTTGAAATGTAAATCTCCATTACGATTCGTATAAAAGTCAGCTTTCGAAGAATTGTGGCGTACTCTGGTGATAATTTCTGAACTACCAAACTGCCGCGATTTTTTGTGTCAACATCCTAAGATAACATATTATAAAACCACGGAATACTCATAGACCTTAATGATCTTATACAGTTATACCACAGAACAATACCAGAGTATAAGCACCATAGACCTGTAAACTAGTTTACGGGTCTATGATAAGCACAGAACAATAAGGACTACTACAGATTAGGTGTAGTGGTCTGTGATTGAAAGATACGGGAGCGGTGTGCCGGTATCACCTTATCTTCTCTACATCGTGGTACGTGCTTTTTTCAAAACTTTACCGCAGGCTCTCACTTCTCAGTTCTCAGTGGCTTTGCCGTCGTATACTGGATAGGTTCTATAGTGATTTGAATGGTATTTCTTTTCGTTTTCGCTTCGTTTTCTGCGTTGGACTTGAAAATAGCCACTGTGATTGTAAAATGGACAATCCAATAATAATGAACAAATATTCCATTGAAAGGGTAAGCAAAGTTGTTTTGGTAATTTATAATACAAAATAATGATGTTGGTATATTAATTGTAACACGGACAATGTTCATAATTTTATTTTCAGACTTTAGGCAATGAAATTAAACCATATAATTATGATGAATTCGTAAAGGTAAATATTACAATATCTTATTTGAGACTATTATGAGTTTGATATTTTTTTATAATTTATCAAAATTGAATTTTTACGTTTTAGAATTTCAAGATAAATATAATCAGTCGCTCTGATAGTGACTTGGAATTTGATCTCGTCGGTATTGATGTATCTGTGGCTAATAGTTTGAGAAGAGTTATTATATCTGAGGTATTGAAGTCTAAAATAATAACATAATATCATTAACTAGCATCTTATGAGTTAGGTTTTTTTTTTCGGTTAACTGCCCATGGATTGGTTTGCAGCATTCCTCCATTGTACCCCGATTCTCTGCTTTCCTTTTTAAATCGTAATAAGTTGTGCATCCTATAACTGTAGCTATTTGACCCATGTAATTGAGTGGTGGTCTTCCTTTCTATGGATCTCTTTATTAATCTTCCTAGTAGGTTCTTATGTCGTAGCGTATGTCCAATTAATTTAGCTCTCATAATCTTCAAGGCCTTTAGAAAGCCTATGTCCTCTCCTATTATTCGAAAGACTTCTTTTTTATTAGGTAGCTATTTTTAATGTAGATCCTAAGTTTTCATTCTTTTTATACTCTAATTCCAAGTAAAAGTTTTGAAAGGCTTTTGTTAGAAACTTAATAATTATGATAAGAATTTATTAAACAATAAGTAAAATCAAATATTAAATTATTTTTTTATAGTAGTGACCAAGTGATTACTGTACGAGTGTTAATTAATTTTATATTTGTAATAAATCAAATATTTTTTTCACTTTGCATTAGTTAAAAACTTAGTATTCCAATCAATTTTTATATAATTATAAGTACTTACCATACACACAATTTTTAGGTACCTAGTATGGCAATTGAAAAGGTGCATATATATCAGAACACATCTTATATACTTGATGAAATACTTGCACATCGATTGGGCCTAATTCCATTGAAAGCAGATCCTAGGCAGTTTAAAATGAAAGAAGATGGTAGGTATTTTTCTTTATTTTTAAATTTCAACTGTGTTGTATTTTATTGATTGACTTTTTTTCAGAAAATTCTGAACCAAATGAACATGACAGTTTAGTTTATGAGATGAAAATAAAATGTACAAAAAAGGATTTAGATGCATTAGCTCACAAACAGTTTATTAGTTTTCCAGGTAAGATCGTTTTTGGATACTGAAAAATAAAAGTATTTAATGATACATTGAACAAGTACTACAATCCCAATATAAATAAAAGAATCTTTTTTTGAATTCGATGATTTCTCATTCAGCAGAGTAGTTACTAATTATCTACTTTCCCCTTTTTGTTTTTATTAGTATCATATATTCTTTTTTGAGACTTTAATTCATTTTGAAATAATTTTAGTTTATGCAAAACACATAAAATGGTTGCCATTAGGCAACCAAAAAGATATTTTCACGGAAAAAGATGTTGGAATAATTAGTGATGATATTCTCATCGCCAAGTTAAGACCAGGACAGGAAATTGAACTTAAGATGTTTGCTGTCAAAGGGATACCTAAAGACCATGCTAAATTTCAAAGTGTTTGTAAGTACCTATTGTGAAATAAGTAGGAGTTAAATAAAATAATTTGTAAAAAGTTCTGGCAGCATTGTCGATAACACAAGGAAAAAGAAGAGTTAAATTTTAAAATAATTTTTTTCCTTGTTATTATTTTCAAATTGTTATAAAAATTAAATTATTTGTTGTATTTTGGATATTTAGGCACAGCTTGGTATAGAATGATGCCCAATATTAAATTACTTGATGAAATTAAAGGAAATGATGCACTATTATTACAATCATGCTTTCCCAAGGGTGTCATTGGATTGAAAAGTGTTAAAGGTATGTATTTTTTTATAAACACTAATTATAATTAATATTTTAAATAATCAAATTATTGTTTTTAGGTGTCCTTACTGCGTTTGTAGAAGATTCCCGAAAAGATAATAGTTCCAGGAATGTATTTAGATACAAACAATTTGATAATAAAATTTTACTTTCCAAAATTCAGGACCATTTTATATGTAAGTTTTCTAGTCTGGTTTTTAGTTAATAGATTTTAATTGTTTGTTGATAATGCAAATAATTTTTAGAAATTTTAAACTATATTTTTAATTTCCAATAGTTTTCAAAAACACCAAAAATACAAAATAATAAATGAGAATTTTCCCGCAATATTGGTTTTTGACAAAATGGACTTTAGTTTTTGGTGTAACTCTTATAACAAATTTTGACTTAATGTTTACATTAGCATTTTTTATGCACAATAACATTTTCAAAATATTTTGATATGTTTTGAACTGTTTACGGACATATTCAGTTTCCAATATTTTTAGTTTTTTTTCAATGAATGTCAATAAAATTGTATTTGTTGGATTAAAAAACATTAAAATTTAATACAAGACTCCTGATATATTGTTACAACAGCAGTTGAAAAATATTAAAAGTACATAGGCACACATTTTTTTTATAAGTATTTAAGTTTTGAATTTCGACAAAATGTATCAAAATTAAAATTGATTTTGTAGTTAAAAATTTGTTAAAATGTTCAACTTTTATAGCTAAAGATTGAAAATTTAAAACAAGGTTCCATGTAAATAGATGAATAAATTGCTTTATTCACAATAATATCATCAAATATACTTATTAATATATCATAGGCTGACTGACCGTCTTCGCTCAGAATTGTTTTTTGTATACAAAGATATTATATCATTGAATTCAAATTTAACACCATATTATATTGCAGTGACCCACCTTTAACATACTGTACAGCAGAGCGATATCCACTTATATATATATATCCACTTATATCTCACCTTTTTTAACCTATTAAATTATATTATTATGCAGATCATTTTTTTATCAGAATATATTTTTATTTTTTAAGTTGTTATTATTGGATACGGATAGATTAAACTAATAGAAAATACCATATAAAATAAATTTTGTAAATTGAAAGATTTCAAATATACGAATAAATAATTTTAAAGATTTGTTGAACAAAACAATTAATAATTCACATGCAACATTCTTTGTCAATGTTGATGATAATACTATTCATAAAACTAGTAAATTAATTTCAACATTTGTTACAAAAAACTTAATTATAATTCAGTGATTATTCTTTCAACCAAAAAATTAAATATTTACAAGTTCATAATAAATTGGAAGTATAACTTAAATTCTGCTTAAAAATATAGATGGTCATGTTATTGTGTTAAGATTATACTTAGTAAATGATTAAAAAGATAAAAAAAAAAACTAATAATTGGTAACATATTATTAACTAAATTTTGTATTGTCAATAATTTATACAAATAATTATTAATGTTTAAAATTATGTTAGCTAGGTCATGAACTAACTATAACATATTTCTTCATTTTCAGTTACAATTGAATCAGTCGGAGCAATGGATCCAAGTTTAATATTCTTAGAAGCATTAAATATTTTAACTAGAAAAGTTAATAGTGCCTCAGAATCAGCATTAAACCAAACTGAAATCTAAGTTAAATATATTTTGTGCTTTGAATGTTATTATTTAATATATACTATGTAAAAATAATAATAACTATTAATTTTAAATAAAACATATTTCAATTAAGACGAGATATTTTTTTTTAAGAACTTTGTTGAGCTGAATGAGCATGAAATTACCAATGAATAACCATTTTTAGCTGTAATGTAATTCACTATAGATCGGAGTCCTTTGGACAAGCTTTATGAGTTTTCAAAGTGGCCCTACAAAAGTACTGTTCGGTGATTTTTGCTATAGATGATCACACTTAAATAAATCGTGTCTATGTAATATATTGAATGTTAACACTTGCAATATAATTTTAAAGTTGTTTACTCCAAGTAAAGACTTATTTATACTTCCAATATAATGTTAATGTTACATTGTATAAATTTTAAATTTTAATGTACATTACACTACATTCACTGTTGTGAATTTTTTTATTTTTAGATGGTACAGAATTCAACTAGGACAGGAAAAACATATAAAAAGAATACTAAATATAATTGTATATAATATACACCAGATACGAGATACATATATATTTATATTAAATTAAAGCAAAAGTACATCATATTTAGTTAATGTAATTGGATAATTAAAATAAATTGTGTACATGGTTACAAGTACATAATAAAAAAAATTAAGATTATGGAGTTTAAGAAGTACTTCGCCTATTTGGTGGTGGCGACGTGGATTCACTTTTTCTCCAACCAGGTGACCTACTCCTTGCTGAACCAGGAGTATGACTTCTACTTTTACTTTCTGATCGGGATTTATGATCAATCGACATACTTCTTCTGCTTCTATCTACTGATAAACTTCTTTTTCGGCTTGCAGATTCACTTCTTTTTCTACTGTCAGATTTGCTTCTCTTACTCCTAGCTGGTGGTGACCTAGATACAGATCTAGCAGGAGACTGAGGACTTTTAGATGGGGGAGTTCTAGTAACTCTTCGAGGAGGAGGTGATCTGGGAGATGGTGATCTACGTATGGGTGAACGTGTACGTCTATGTCTTTTTTCTGTAGGCGAGCGTGATTTATGACGACTAGCACTACGTTTTCGAGTACGTCTTTGCAATGAATTTGATTTTCTAGTACGCTTCTTAGGTGTCCGACTTCTGCGAGGAGACCTGCTAACCCGCTTACGAAGCGGAGTTCTTGTCCTAGATCTTTTTGGAGACAATGTTCGTCTAATATGACTAGACGAACGGCTTTTTACAAGATCAGATGTCTTTCCTCTACCAGACGAACTACTTCTCCTTGGTGATTTGCTAGATGATCGTGGGCTCCTCGAATTACTTCTTGGTGGTGTAGCTGACCTAGATTTCTCTTTTTCAGGCGTAGCAGATTTATTTTTTTTCTCAACTTCTGGTACAACAGGCGGGGTGTTTTCTTTTTTTTTGTCCTTTTCTTTTCGTTTTTCTGATTTATCTTCTTTTCGTTTAGAAGAATATTTCTTATCTTTTTTATGACTTCTAGATCTTGAACGACGTCTAGACTTAGATTTAGATCTTTATCTTCGTCTTTCTCTGGATGTTTTACGTTTTCTATCCCTTGACCTAGACTTTTTCCTGGACCGTGACCTTTTTCTATCTCTAGAACGTCGATTAGGACTTCTGTACCTTTTCCTTGATCTAGAGCGCCTTTTAGAACGTGATCTTGACCGTCTTCTACGAGAGCGTGAATGTCCTCTACGTGATCTAGATGATGACCTACGCCGACTTCTACCATGTGATCTAGACCGTGACCTACGATGGGAATGACCATGCTTTTTGTCTTTAGATAAGATCCCAATGACAGGATCAATAGCTGCAGAAATCAAACTTTGAGCTTCTTTTACTCGAGTCATAGCTTCTTCGATTTCTCTTTGGGCTGCTTCATTACTTTTGGCCATTGGTTTAGCAATTGCTTGAGTGGCATGAGTCACTTGAACTGGACGGGAGCCGAGTTGTACTCCATTGAGTTTTAGTCCAGCTATGACACTAGCTTGTTCGGAATATTCTACAAGAGCATAACGAGTAATATCGTTTTCTCTACTACACCATCTAACATACTTGACATCACCAGCTTTTTGGAAAAAACCAATGAGTTCATCATCAGTCACATTTTCGTCCACGTTTATAGCCACTAAGGTGCGCCTAATTTCTTCAATTCGCCTAGAATCGTAGGTGATTGGCAATTGTGGGTACGGAGGTAAGCCGTTGGACGCCAATACCGGATCGTTAGTGACAATTACCTGGTTTGGAGGAATGCCTTCGATTTGATTGACGACGTGCGCCGGCAACTTGGGGTCAGAAGGATATAATCCAGGCACGATGTTCGCTTGGTTAGCAATGTCCAGCGCCCTGTATTCATCTGGTATGTCGCCAACCGAGGATTGATAGGGCGTGACGATGAGTGCTCGGTCGATGAACACGGTGTTGGTGAGATGTTGTGCGACGGCTACGCACAGCGAGTCAAAGTACTTGACGTAACATATACGAGACTGGACAGGTACAGACACGTCGCGTATCTGCGGGTACAGTCTGATATCCTCGATCTTTCCAATGCAACCGAACAACGTTTGCATCTGATCCTTGGTGGCCTGCGGTGCGATGTTCGTTACCTGTATCACCTTCGTGGTGGGTAAAGCCGCGGCCGCGTCCGTGCTGGCCGTCATCGTGACTCGGAGGATTTGGGCAGTCAACGACGGCTGCTGGTGTCAAATGCTGGAAATTCGGCGGCTACATGTTCCAAACACCGCAAAGAGGCTGCCAATCTAAGTTCGCGCGGTCGGCGGCGGTGTCGGCAGACAACAATGATCGCGATTCGTATTTAAACGTGAGAATCAAACAGCCGAACAGCCGCGGCGGCGGTGTGTTAGTAGTACGCCTATGATGTCACAACAACAGTGCGGACAACAACAACAGCAGCGGACGGCATCGGGAAAAACTAAAAAAATTTGATAAAAAAAAAATTATCCTCGTTTGTTGGGCGCCGGCGACGTCTTAAATTTGTCGGTGGCAAAATCGAACAAATTTACGAAACCCGCGGGCTCCGGGAAATATATTTCAAAATCATTTTCCGTACGATTTTTGGAAAAATTTAGAAAAAAGAGCGGGATGGTGGGGGGAAATATCAATAACATCATCATCATCATCATCGCAATAGTCGTTCACTGCTGAACGCGGTAAGTTGCACACACTGCGGTAATATGCCGGTACAGTAATATTATTTCTGTCTTGTCATTTTCCGCTGCCGAAACCCCTGCCACAGATTACTGGATTCGTGGTGTTACGTGGGTTCGTCATTATCATCGTGCGGATATACGATTTGAGACATTTTGAGTATCAGTATTTGACATTTGACTATTCGCCATTCGGGCGGAAAATCGTATTTGCGAGTGTAATAGTGTGGGTAAGTCTTGTCCTTTGGTTCTCGCTCGCTCCGTCGCCCGTTTTCTGATATTATAATATATTATTATTGTTTTTCATACATATTATAACATTTGTCCGGGGCCGAGCAGATATCAATGGCCAAAATTAAACTACTGGTATGCATAGTAGTGCTGGTCGTGCATTTGGCATTCGGCGAAGAACAAGCGCCGGTAAGCAACGGGTCTATTCTGCAGTTAATTTAACACCTTAACCTGATACATGTATGCTTCCCCAGAGTGATGTAAGCGTAGAATCGGTGCCTTACACCAGCCCAACTTCGAGTAAAGTAGGCGTGTACCTGGCCGAAGATTTCGACAATCCGTCATTATTGGACAAAAAATGGATCAAATCTAATTCCAAGAAGCCAGATGTTGATGAGGAATTAGCTCAATATGATGGTAAACTGTTAATTATAATATACATATATATATATATCAATAAATGTTTTATTATTTTTTGCACACGCCTTGAATTTGTTAGAAATATTAAATTTATTTACATACATTAATTAAAACAAGGTCGCACACCACAGCTAATAAGCTTTCAGTATTAGGATAGGTAGTCCATAATACTAGAAAAGTTAATAATTTATTTATGTTTTATTGATTCTACCTATGAAATTAAAGATAAAATAACAATTTGAGAAATACAATTCATACAAACCAATCTCTAATTATTTTATGATTAAAAATTATTATTAGCTCAAGTAATTATTTCATAACACTACTCTTTGATTAACCTTTAAAATAAGGGAGACAATTTTCCAAATTAAACTTCAAGAAATCTAAAAAAAAGTGTTTGGGATTAATGGCTAAATAATAGATATGGAATAATATTCAAGTACCATAAAAATTGAATAAAATATTAAACTATAGATAGGTTTTGAATATTTCATGTACTTTTTAATCATTGTAACTATATTTATATTATTAGGTAAATGGAGTATTGAGGAATTAGAAAGATTCCCACTGAAAGGTGACAGAGGTCTAGTTTTAGCATCAGAGAGTCGTCATGCTGCTATTTCATCAAAACTTGACAAACCATTCAAATTTGATGGTGGAAAAACTCTAGTTATTCAATATGAAGTAGCATTCCAAAAGCCACATACTTGTGGTGGAGCATATTTAAAGTTGCTTACTGATGGTCCTCATATTAAGGATTTAACTCAGTTCAATGATAAAACTCCTTATTCGATTATGTTTGGCCCAGATAAATGTGGACCAACTTCCAAAGTGCATTTTATAATTAGACATAAAAATCCTAGAAACAATACCATTACTGAAAAACATTGTTTAAAATTAAAAACTGAAGAAACTGTATTTACTGACCATCAACCTCATTTGTTTACCTTAGTTGTTAAACCAGACAACTCATATTCATTCTTTTTAGACCAAGAAGTAAGTTATTCTAAAAATGTTATTTTTAAGTTTAATTTATTATTGTTTGTAGTTACAATATGAAGGAGATTTACTATCAGAAGATGATTTCAATCCACCAATTAACCCACCAAAAGAAATAGTTGATAAAAACGATGTAAAACCTGAAGATTGGGATGAAAGAAGTAAGATTCCTGATGAAAGTGCTGTTAAACCAGATGATTGGGATGAAAGTGAACCTGAAAGTATTCCTGATGAATCCTCTTCTATGCCAGACGATTGGTTGGAAGAAGAACCCACTCACATTCCTGATACAGCAGCAGTTAAACCCACTGATTGGTAAGTACCGGTTAATATTTTTTTTGATGGCCTAATTTATTTAAAATAAAATTTTGACAAACCCTTAAAATATAATCATACATAGTACCTTCTTGGTCAATTGAAGTAAATAAAAATTATTATTATCTGTTTTTGATATTGACTTAAAGGGATAATGAAATGGATGGAGAATGGGAACCCCCTTTAATTAATAATCCAAAATGTGAAGATCGTTCAGGTTGTGGACCTTGGTCAAGACCATTAATGAAAAATCCTAAGTACAAAGGCAAATGGAAGCAGCCATTAACAGACAATCCAAACTATCGTGGAAAGTGGACTCCTCGCCTTATACATAATCCCGATTACTTTTATGATAAAAATCCACTTAAATCTTCGCCTATTGTAAGTATTTTTAGTTTATTATGATATATTTCATGTACAAATAGTTTGTTTAATTAGCTTAATTACATAATGTTATACAAACAATAGTTAAGTACAGTATAATTATAAAGTTACTGCACTTACTGTCTGAGTCAGTTTTTATGATTTTGTGTAACTTAAACTGTAAAGTATTTAGTTGTTTATGGCAACTTATTTTATTTTTAATTTTTTTAAAAAGAGACTATAATATATAGAATGATTCCTTTTGCAATTTACTGTGAATATGAAACAATTTAGAAAAATAATACTTTTTTAATTAATTAATGTTCATGTTCTTTTTTTCTAAGAACACTTTATATTTTAACAAACTGGATAAAAATTTAAATATTTTCACAGATCTGTCACGCCAAATAAATATTATAACAGTTAAATAGAAATAAAAACGTGTGTGTGCAATCACACGCATATTAAGTTAGTGATATCTAGCTTTTTGGAAAACTAACAATCTTGTAGCAAGGGCTTGCATGAACTATTAGGATTTTAGGTTCAAGTTTATGATACAAAAAATAATTTATTTGTTTAATTCTTTTTATTTTGTTTACCCTTATTTTATTATAAATTTTTTTTTTTAAAGTTTCATGTTAATATCAAATTACCATAAAAACTATTTGATGTTGTTCCAGTAAGTGTATTAAAAATACAATAATATAGTATATTATTATAACCTTCAATTGTTTCAATATTTATAATTATTATAAATTGAATTCACTTACACTATAATATTATATTTAAACCAAGCTCTGCTTCTCACTGTTCCACTATTTATTAAAATATATTTAATTAGATAAAACAATGGTAATCAGATTTATATGACTAATATTTTATTTATTTTTCTTTGTCATGAAAATTTTCTGTCGTGAGCATAGTTTTGTTTCCAATTTTTCAGAATTGTATTCTCCGTAAAGTAGTAACACTTCAAAACACAAAACTAAAAATTACTTAAATAATGAATAATTAAATTTTTTGTGTTAATATGTTAAGGATAATTAAGTGAATTATGCATAAATAAATAAATATAATTTCTGTGTATTATTTAGGGTGCTGTTGGTTTTGAATTGTGGTCTATTTCAGACAAAATTTATTTTGACAATGTCATAATAGCAGATGATGAAGTACATGCTGAAAAATGGTCTGAAGTAACATGGTCACTGAAAAAGAAGAATGTATCTCACGAATCGGTAATGTTTAATAAAAATTTTAAACCTAAAAAGTTTCATTTTAATACTTTTACATTGTTGTAAAAACAATAGTTTGAAAACAAAAAAAAATATCTACATATATATTATAGGGCACATTTTGGGGCAGAGTTCTCAAGAATATGAACTATAAGCCAGGATTATGGTTATGTTATTTAATTTATTGTTCTATACCTGTGGTTATTTATGTATCATATTTGACACAAAGATATTTAAAGGTAGTTAGTTACTAATTTAGTAACTAATGAATAGTTTGTTATATCTTGTTATATTTGTACTTTCCCATTAAGTAAATTATAAATTAATACCTGTCCTATTATTTTATTATATTTTAACAAATTTGTATTTTCTTAATTAGGAAAGTGTATTTGGAGCTGTAATTAGATATACCAATGAGAATCCATGGTTGTGGGCTGTGTATGTAGTTGTTATTGCAGTAACCGTTGTATTAATAGTTATAACCTGCTGCACATCAAAAGTAATTTTTCTTTCACCGTAAAATTACTTTTATTAATCCCTTTAAGCACATATTATTCATCTTTCTTATTAAAACAGGAAAAGTCTTCTTTAAATGAATCGAGTAAGAAAACTGATGAGCCTGTACCTGACGTAGAAGCAGAAGCATCTGATGAAGACCCAGAAGCAGATATAAAAGAAGATGAAGACGTTGATAGTAAAAGTGCTGATGATGATGAAGAAAATGTATGTGCTACTAAAAATTAAATAATATTATGTTAAGATAGTGTTAAAGTTAATATCAGTGATTAACTTATTGGTGGGGGACTAATTGCCTCAACTAAATTTTGGAATATTCTATTGTACCCTACTTTTTTCTAATTAGTACGCATGAGATGGTACTTTATTTAGGTTTTTTTTTACAAAATTACAGTTTATATTTTATTCATTTTTATAAAAAAAAAAAACTGTTCACAAAGTGTGGTAGAGTATCTGATGCAGCAATACCTTTATGTAGGATAATCATAGACATTAATATCATTTATAGGCTCAATTACCTATATAATGCCCTTAAAAATTTAAAAAATGCATTTATGATCCAAAAACTTGAAAAATATTTCCCTGATTTCTTATCTGTGGCTGGTCTTGCGAAAGATATCTAGAATTGAATGAAAAAAATACACACAATTCAGGATTTTAACCCTCCGGACTGCTGGATGCGTAATAGTGAGCCACCACAATATTATCATATTAACCTTGATACTCTCCCTCTTAAGCCAGAGTGGTAGAGTGTATGGTTGAGGAGGATGCAGGCACGAAAGCCGTGTCATTGTTTTAGTACAATATCTGTATATTATATTTTATTTTTTTCGCAGTATTACTAGAAATAGGTAAAATTATCTAAAAATAAATAAGAAAAATGTCGACAAAGTGCCAAAGAAAAATTACCAACAAAAAAAAAAATTGACATTCTCTAAACTTATCTTCACGATCTCACATGAATCAAAAAAAAATGTACTAATCCCTCAACTCATCTGTCATATGGTAAAATGGTGGGACCATTTGGTATTTTAATTATGTAGGGATAAAAATTTTGTATGTGTCATCAGAGTATCTTTTCCAAGTCAAGCACTACTTAATATAGTTATTAAAACTTAACTTTAAATATATATGTATATGTTTTTATAAAGGTTGATGTAGAGGCTGATCAAACCAATGATCAAGTACCATCATCTCCAAGAAAGCGCAGAACAAGAAAAGACTGAATCTGCTTATCACCTATCTTCTTTTCCTGGTAGCTTCATTTTGTTTGTATTCCTACAATTTGTGTATTTTGTTTTTTTTTTTTTAAACAAATTAGTCATGATAATGTTAAAACCAAAAAAAAGTTATACTAAAATATTTATTATACAGGTCTCTGTAATAATTTTGTACTTGTATTGTTAAAAATACAATAAACACTTATTGAATTATTATATTTTAAAACACTTTTGATAGACTTGTGCATTAATTAAATATATTGCTTTCATGTTCAATTATAATTTGTTTTATACTATATAAATTATATTATACAAAGAAAATTAATGTGTCTGATTTTAAAATATAATCTCAAATGTGTTAAATAAATTGGTTTGATTGAATAATTGTTATTTAATTATAGCTGATTTCCCAACTTTTTATCACATTATATAATATGTAACTTAACATTTGTAATGGTAATCATTTATTACTTAATAATAATATTAATTAAATATTTATTTCTTATCGAAGACTGAAAATTGCATGTACTCAATCAATTTCAACAAAACCCGCACATTATCTACTATTTTATTAGTTACACATATATTATGCATCAAACCATAAAGCCTGATATGCATATTTTTATATTTTTGACCGGGAAGAATTCTGAATAAAAATATATGTCTCATAGTTATTTGTAGATTATAATGTGTATCTTTATAATTGCATAATCTGGGAAAATGCATAAATGTATTGATGATTGTACATTTATAAATAAATACATATATGTTGCGTATCTTATAAAATAATATTTAAATAAAATGTTGACAACAATAATTTCATGGTATTTTGCTTAAATATATTTACAAATATCTTGTCAAAGAATTATGGATACTATGAGTTAATTATAGTTGGAGAAATGATTGAATGGAATGAAAATTGAAATTTAAGGACTTGCAGTTAGAACTTGTCAAAAGATAAGTGGCAGTTTAAAAATATTTAATAACTTCATGCTGAGACACATCAAATATATTTTATTTAAATACGTTCTTACTTCATACAATGCTATAATTTATCATTGAAATGTATTATTTTTAAATTTATACTTGACTTTATGAATTCTATGAAGTATACTCAAATATGATCCGCAGTGAATGTGTTAATTAGATAAAAGAATGAATATTGTTCTAGGAAGGAAAGGTAATAATGAATAACTATAATTACAGCAAGGATGTTATTAAGGGTAAATAATAATAAAAATTACTCATAAATAAATGTATTATAGATAAATTGACTGTTTATTTTTTAAATTTAAATCTATGTTGAATTTATTGGATTTGGTTATTAGATGATCATAGAAAGCGAAACTATAAAAAAAAAATCATATGTAGTGCCAGTCCTCTTATATTAATTATCCTAAGATTGTTTGAAAGGTTGTTCCTGTATAACCGACATTGGATGAACTTTGGTCTGAGAATGTAATGTATAATCTGGAAACAATAATTATTAATTATATTATTTCACTGATAGATGAATTAAGTGAAAATACCTGTCTCCTGGTATGCCAAGTTCTTTTTCTAAAAGAGGATACAAGACAGCTGCATGTTTCTTATTTTGTTCAACACCTAGACAACCGATGCTCATTAACGTAGCTGTTCCACAGGGCCCATCTTCTCGACCCCATGTCATAAGTTGATCGGGCACAATAGTTACAACTACATACTATAAAATGAGTGTTAAAACAAACGTAAGTAAAAAAAAAAAATTACAATGAAAGAAATTTGGTAGGTATTTACCGATTCCGGTTTTCCAAGAGTTTTGGCCACAGCTGCAGAAAGCTTTTTCAATAATTCTTTTGATACTTTAGACTTGGGAACATTTGTTTCCAATCGGAAATGAGGCATGTTGCAAAATTGAAAATAATGTTACTTAAAATATTAAAGAAACAAGTGATTTTAAGTCACAATACCAATTAGTATTTACTATTTACTGGCTTTAGTTGGTTTAGGCTTGATAAATTAATAAATTATCTAAGCTTAGCCAGTTAGCCGAAATCACGATCTAAGATAGCCGTGGTCCAGATGAAGACTAAAGTGATACGGAATATGGATGTCGGATATCAAAGTCCACAATTAGGCGTGTTATAACTTATAAGCTTGTTTATATTTTTTATCAGACGAGTTTATATGATTTTGGTTATCGATGCGTTTGTTAGATAACCAAGGAAATAGTTAACCGGTAGATTTATTTTGATTAAAACCAAAAAATAAAATTTAAACAGACTTCGATACTATACCATAGATAATATATAATATGTATATTATTAATATATATGTAATATATGAATATATTATCTATGTACTATACCATAGAGTAAGGTTACTTTATGATTGATTGGTTACCATACGATTAACCACGATACCGTTTTGTTGGACATAATTATTAATTGCTTATTATTATTCATTGTTCGTGTACACAGCAAACTATTATTATAGGACGTCTATAATGGGTTCAATGTGGATTTATATCAATCCACCTTGGTATGGACCTTCGTCCTTCTTTGATTTTAATAGTTCGATCAGTCATCTATTCTGTGGTTTGATCTTTGATCATTCGTTATCAGGGTTATAAGTTATCAAACTGATAGAAATTATGAAATTTTAATTTGATTTTAATTTAATGACAGTTGTAGATAGCTTATAAAGTTATAAAGTATTATAATTAATATTAATTATAATAGGTATTAGGTATTAATGTATTATGTTAAATAATAAATATATAAAAATAGTATAATATAGTTAAAAGTATAGTATATTTTTTTAACAACTATTGAATTATAAAATGTATGAAAATGTAATATAGGTAGCTATTATAATATTAAATATTTTTATATTTTTATATAGTTAATAATTAATAATTTTATACAACAATACATTTTTCTTCCGTTATAGGTTACTTCCATAATAGGTATTATACACATTTTTTTTACCGTGTAGGAACTAACATATTAATATAATAACCAATTTATTTTTGTTTACCTGCTAGGTCTCGTACGACGTACACCCAAATAAATATTGCCGATTTTTTTAACTAAATAATCCACGATATTATGTATTTAATATTTATGTGACAATTAAAACAATTAACATTGTAGTTACATTCATAAAATATCTACTGTTTATTAATTATTTAATTTTTTGTTTAACATATCGACCATTCGAAATATTTTATATACATGCATGTTTTGTTGTTATACGACCGGAATTTTCTATTCACCATATAATTTTCAAAATATTTTGACATATTTTGAGCTGTTTACGGAGGTTGTTAGTTTATAATTCTTTTTAGTTTAATTGCAATTCAATTGTATTCGTTGGGTCAAGTTACAATGGTAGTTGAAAAATATTAAAAGTACAATCACAACTTTTTTTATAAGCATTTAAAGTTAGAATTTTTACAAAATACGTAAAAATAACGAAATGTTAGAATTTCATAAACATTTTTCTTTTTATACCTTGATAAAAGATAAAGTTTGAAAATGTAATACAAGATTCCTCATAAGTTTGTCTACCTTTATCAAAAAAAAAAAAAAAATGTCTACCTGAAAGTCAAATTAAATTTTTATGAACGTTTGAAGTTCAAATTTATACAATTTGGATATTCATTCGATTTCTCGTGTAACGATTTTCTTCCTTTACTGTAATTCAAAAACGAATAGAGACTTGAAGTTTCCATAATATGTTTATTTTATCGATATTTTAAAATATTTTATCCCGTTTTGAGTTGTTGAAACCTTTACAAACAATATCAAATTTAATTTTGTTAGTTTTTTTCCTATAAGAATTTAAATACCAAAATTTTATTTGTAGGGTCTAAAAGCATGATATTTTTTATAAGGCTCCTGATATATTGTTACAATAGCAGTTGAATGTCCGATGGGACGTTCTGACTTCAGGCACGAATGCATAAATTTAATGCATAATACCATTAAATTATAGTATTATACATAGCACGATAGAAGATACCTAACCCATCTTCTAATACCGTGATACATTGTTTGTATCATAATTAATAAATAATACTATGTATGTATAATAAATAATTATTGAATGTAAATGTATTAATATTGGATCATGGCGTTAATATCGCGGTTGAATCAGAAGCCTTAAAGCCACGGACTAAGATAGTATACTATAATATCTAGAGTCTAGACTATCTTAGTCCGTGCTTAAAGCTGAGTTCACAACTGCACGTATCGTGTCGTGTGAAATACTTTTTTTGATTGGTTTACCAAACAATGATCGTGTCGACCAACACGATACCACAGCACAATACCGCGAATACCGTGAGGCGTGAAGTTTAAATAATATATATTATATTTAAATATTCAACTTTTGATCGTGCTGGTCATAATGTTCACAGTGTGGTAGTAAGGTGTATAATAATATGTTATCTACACGATTTAAGATATAGCTATATAATTTACCTATATCTTAATTCGTGATCGTGGTTATCTATTATATTTTGATTAGAATAAAAAACCCGCGGAAAATTTGATAATCATGGCACCACGGTACCATGGTAGAGTATGCGGTTACCTATTAGCGTCCTGATTAGGAACGTCCTCGAAGATTGCATAAGTACACAACACGACACGACACGGGCAGTTTGTTGTGAACCCAACCCAGCTATGTTTTGAGTCCTGTACATGATAAAATAACAAAATAGATTTTGTCATGACTGTCAAGACTCCAAGGCAAGAGTCAGGTTAGGTTAGTATAGTAATTACTCTTGTGATCTGTGTTGCAGTAAGTACTCTACAAAAAGATGGCCAATCGAACGGTAAAAGATGCAAAAACCATTCACGGGACAAATCCCCAGTATTTGATCGAAAAGATCATCCGGTCTCGTATTTACGACAATAAATTCTGGAAAGAAGAATGCTTTGCTTTGTCTGCCGAGTTACTGGTGGACAAAGCCATGTTAATGCGGTTTATAGGAGGAGTATTTGGAGGGAATATCAAACCCACACCTTTCTTGTGTTTGACATTGAAAATGTTGCAAATACAACCAGAAAAAGACATCATTGTGGAGTTCATAAAAAATGAAGAATTCAAATATGTCCGCGCTCTAGGGGCATTTTATATGCGTTTAACAGGCTCGTCAGTGGATTGTTATAAATATCTGGAACCATTGTTGGCCGACAGTCGTAAGTTGAGAAGACAAAATCGGGAAGGCCAGTTTGAGCTTATATATATTGATGAATTTATTGACTCATTGCTACGAGACGAACGTGTTTGTGACGTTATTCTACCACGTATACAAAGCAGACATGTGCTGGAAGAAAACAATGAGTTAGAACCCAAAGTTTCTATACTTGAAGAGGACATAGAAGAAGGTGTTGAATCATCAGATGAAGAAGAACCTACAGATAAAAGAAGAGAAAAGGAACACAGGAATAAACATTCCCCTGTAAAAGAAAAAAGACGAGACAGAGAGCGGGAAAAGAGGAATAGAGATAGAGATCGTGATCGAAGAGATCGTGACAGGGGTGATAGAAGAGATAGAGACCGACATAGAAGGAGTAGAAGTCATGATCGAGATAGATCAAGAAGACATAGGTCAAGATCACCTTATAGAAAGTAAAGAAACACTTTAATTTGTAAATACTAAGTAATTATTTTTGTTCAACAAATAAATGATTTGAATTCAATCAAAATAATCTTCTATATCAATATTAGGATCTGACAAATCATCCATTAAATTAGTTAAATCAATTTGTTTCAATATTAAATGTTCACAAATTTCTTTTAGATCAGTATCTCTATTAAGCATTGCACCATCCACTTTCGTTTTGTAATACTAATTTTATGTATTCTTAACCATTGGTTACACGGACCAATAGCTTAAAATCCTTCTTGTCCAATCCTTGTGCATTATATAAGCCTAATAATATAACTTTGAATCCAAAAATTTGTTGTAACTTATGTTACCTGTGTAAATAGTTCAAAACAAAAGTCTTGCAACAATGTTTCATTTATGTGTTTATAATGCATGCACTTAGCTGTACACATTCCCATTTGCCTTGCTTGAGTCTACAGTCTCATTTGAAACCAATGATCGGAGTCCAATCTACAGTGTATACATCACATGCTGCAAAAATATTTGACAGACTTGTTTTAATTTTCCACTCCACTTTTATACTACCATCACTAGCAATATCAACAGTTGTACCTACCGTCTCTTATGTCCAACTTGCTATTCGGTGTTACTCCAGTAGCAGATACGACAAATTCACATCCATACACTTTGCCGTTTGTTAATTCTATTCTTACTATATCACTTTAAAAAATATTTTTGATTTCAGTTTTATACTCAATAAAATTTTTACTATCGTGGTTTCCAAACATTGCACCACAGTGCCAGTAAGGACCTAGTGCAGCTCTAGATGTATATTCTCAGGAATATCTAAATCTTTTAATAACTCTGTCACTTTATTGCCGAGTGTTTAGGTAGTTACTAAGAAATTCTATTCCTCCATTAATTATGAATTTGTAGTAAAAAAACCTAGTTCCTACATATGACTAGGTATATAAATTATAACAGCGGATCTATATTCTGATATTCAATATTTTGTAAATGTCATAATATTTACATTATAGTATTATACTAAACAATAAACACTAAAAAAAAACAGTATGATTTATTTCCATGTACAATATATTAGCATTAATTTGAAAAGAACATAAATTATAAAATTTTGTCCATTATTTTACTTAACAGTGTTCAGTATCTATGCTATTCTTTAGAATCTGAGCCGAGTGATGAAAGTATTGATTTTACAATGTTGTGTATTTTTTTGGTATGCTTTTGAGTAAGTAAAAACGCTTTGATTTTTTTCAACAGCATCTTTTACTGTAGGAAAGTGAATCTAATTAGTAGGTACTTGTGTCAAGAGTAAAAAATTCTCAAAAAAGCATCAGGAAAAACTGAGAATTTTACGGAAATATAGTTTTCAACAAATATTCAAGATTTTTAAGGAAGACATTAGTCAAGTGCGTTCAAGAAGTTACACGTGCTTGTATCACATTTTCAATTATTTTGTAGTTAAAAAATTATAATATGTTCAGTTTATATCTTATCTAAGAATTAAATATTTAAAACAAGGTTTCTCATAAATATTCCATAGATACTCCACAAATTTGCTAAACTAGATTGGTTTAAGATTATCTTGCACCGGGATAATGAACCATGTAAACGATATGGTCTAAACATCCCGGTGCATTATTCTTCTCACCGGTTTAGTCTAGCGAATTTGTAGATTGTTACCAAGAAAACTAAATATTATAGAATCTGAGTTATTTTTTAGTCGCTTTAAGTTAAAATGGGGACAAAATTACAAATTAAAATCAATAATTACGATTTTAGTAGTCCCACTACAGATAAAAAAAAAATACTAGAATTTTTATATATCTGTGGGTCCCACTGTGAAAACTCGTGTGGGGGCCCAACTCAAAATCTAATGCACAATGATATTTTCAAATAAAATTTGTTTGACAATATTTAATTTTACCTGCTGTAGTACCTACTAATGACTAATGGTAAAATAAATTACTTTTATCTATGAACTTACCCACTTGGCCGCTTTTTTAAAATTTTTAATTGTCTTATCTGATCTGAACGTTTTATCAATATTAAAATAGTCGTTATTTTTTTACATTTCGTTATCAACAAAAATACATTTTAAACATAGATAACAGATAAGGTCGATTAGGTTTATAATTTATATCCCAAGTCCCGACCACGGCTTTAAGAATTTAAGACCTCCGAACTCCGAGTCCCTTCAGGCGAATAGCTCTATCACAGAACAATTCAACAATGTTATTACATGCTGAAGAACACTACATCAGTAATTAGAATGAAGATCTTTAAAATCAATATAAATCTACAAAAGGTCGTTTTATAATTTATGAATTGCTTTATTTTAATTTTTACAAGACATATTTTGAATAAACATTTTTTTAATATTGAATTTCGGAAGATACTAGAAATATTTATCTGATTATAATGTTTTATAATATTTATAACTCAATATGTGAATAAAAATATCCGGATCAAGTAGATCAACTATTTTGTGTTTGTATTTGAATTGAATATAAAAGTTGATTTTAAAATGAATCAAACTGAACAAAATGAGCGTTTTGAATCAATAAGATATCAATTGGATGCTCTTGGCTATCGACAATATATGCCACCTGATTCTATTGGTCTTGTTAGTCAGTTAATTGGCGACTTACTACATACAACCAACAGTTTAAAACAGTACAAAAATATAGCTCAGAACACAATTGAGGTTGCTCGAAATTTAGAGGCAAAATCTGCACCGTACTTACGAGATAATTGTTCACTTATCCAAGAGCATAACGAATTGCAATCAAAATTAAAGAAAGAACTTGAATATGTTAAGAGTAAGCCTTTATCTGTTTTTAGTTTAATTTAATTTTAAATTAAATTATATTTGAAAAATAAAAATCACTTGAGTGTAACATCTATGTAATGTTTGTTGTCTTTTTCATTCATCAATATTTCTTTGCCAAATTTTTTCATCATAATTTTTTGCATGGCGACGACTATTTATAATATTAATAAAATAGTTATTTTAAATATTTGTACTTAAATTAAGTAGGTATACCTAATAGAGTTTTTAACTAAACAAAATTATTTTTAAAAAAATGGATGGTAGATTTTCTAATTGGTATCCTTAGTTTTAACAGTTTTACTATAGTTTATATGGAATGACATAGACAACAAAACATGTGACTCTGACATTATCTGATCTTCAAAAAACCTAATCCTTTATTAGGTATAGTGCAATAATTAAAACTATTTTTTTATTTTAAGTACTTGAAAATAAAATTGGTATCTTGGAAAGTGAAAAAAAAGAATGGAAACAAGAAAACGAAAAACTTATTAAAAAAGTTGAACATTTGGATGAAGAAGCAATTATAAAAAATGCAAAACTTTTAGAATTGGGAAATCTTTTTCTGATACCACAACTTGAAACTAGAAGTATTTATTCTACTTTAATTTGTAGCCATTCTATATTATCTATTTTATTGCGTTATATTTATTTAACAATATTTATTACTATTTCAGGTAAAGAATTTAAGTCGCTTAGGCCTTTAATAGAAATTGATAACTCAGATAATTATAAAAATGGAGAAGAAAATATAGAAACTATACATAAGGAAAATGATATTTTAAAGAAAAAAGTAAAAGAATTATATAAAGAAACTGTGCACTTAAAAAAAAATATCAAGCATACAAAATATCAGGTAAAAATAGTCATGTTAATAACACAATTAGAAACAAATATATAAATAATATATATTATGCATTAGTCCAGTAAATATTCACCTAAACAACAAACTCAAATGATGAAAAATGATGCAGAATCTGATACTTTTATTGATATGAGAGCTGATAATGAAGTACTTCGAAGACAATTGGATGGTAATAAATTAAAAATCAATTTATTTTGAGACCAAATTTCTATACAGAAAAAAATTTCCTTTAGCACATTTGTGAATTACTTTCCGACCTATAAAATATTATTTCCAATAGATGATTTTTTTTTATAAAATTATCCACTTATCTGGATAGAGCATTATAATATATATTATAGAATATAATAGATAAATAACAACTTCTAGTGAGATCTGGATACATTTAAAATATTTTATTTAGGTTGAGAGAGAAAGTTAGCCATAGCTGTTTTTAAAAAATCAACTTCTCTTAAAATCTAGATATAATAATGCATTACTTTTAACTCAAATATTATATTATCAACACATTCAAACTTTTAATATTTTAAAAACAATTAAATCAATCCTAAAAAAAATCAACTATATATTTTGTCAATGATTGACAATCGAGTTTAGCCTATTATAATCCGC
The DNA here is from genome assembly GCA_027563435.1 of Nasonovia ribisnigri. Classification (NCBI taxonomy): domain Eukaryota; kingdom Metazoa; phylum Arthropoda; class Insecta; order Hemiptera; family Aphididae; genus Nasonovia; species Nasonovia ribisnigri. The sequence continues at coordinate 828,447 of JANEHU010000216.1, forward strand.
TAAATGCCGAGCCATATGTTAAGCCATTGATTTTACAACGTACATGGTTGAAATAATTTAACTATAGATTATTCATGATCGTGATTTATATAATCTATGTTTTGTTGTTTATGTAGAGGTATTGGCAAATCATAGTGAAGCAATGTTTCATTTAACCAGAGTTACTGAAGAAAAAAAATCTCTCCAACGTTCCCTTAATGAGTATATTAACAACCATTGTAATTGTGATAAGGTGATTAAATTTTCCTTGTATATAGTTTTAAATACTTTATAAGGGTAATTTGTTTTTTATTTGTAGGATATGAGTGTTATGTTGGAAAACAGTAATCGTTTGTTAGAACTAAAAACAAAAAATCAGTCTCTAGAATCTGAAGTATGTGAATATGAAAATAAACTTAAAAAGTCTCTGAATGATCAAAAACAGCTTTTAGAAAAAATAAATTTCTCCAAAAATATAGGTTAGTTTTAAATTAAAATCAATAATTAGTGAAATGCAATTTATTGATTCTTTTTTTTTAATTTAGAAACTGAGTTAATGTCAGAAATAGAAAAAATATCTGAGGAAAAGCATTTACAATTGCAAAAAATATTGCAGCTTGAACAAATTATCCAAAAATCAAGTACATTACTTAGTTATACTCACTAAACATCAATATTATCATAAATATATATATATTTATTATTTTTATCTTAGAATCAGAAAAAAATGTCAAAACTAAGTCTTGGCAGGAAAATAAATGTTGTACATGTTCTAACGTGTCTGTCGATGAACTTAAACGAACATTTGATGCAGAACGAAGAGACTATGAGAGAAAATTAGAAAAAATAATGAAATCTCAACTTGACCCATTGAGACATGAGAAGAGGTCAAATGATTTAGAAATAGCAGTGAGTAAACTACGAGCAGAACGAGATGAATACTTATATGAAATCAACTGTTTAAAGAAACAACATAATGCAGAAGTAATCTAAGAAATTATTTATCACACCTTTTATACATTTTATTGACATTTATTTTTTCTAGATTTTAGATTTAAAAAGAAAATTAGAAGAATTGAAAAGAGAAGAGTATGAACGATCAGACAGACAAACCATTTTAAAGCTAAGAAGAGAAAAAGAAGAATTTTCTGAAGAAATAATTGGTTTGAAAAAAGAAATTGAATTCTTAAATTCTCAACTTAGGGTAAGTGACATAAACTATTAAAGTTATTGATGATAAGTAATTGAGTTTTTTTTTTATAGAAAACTAGAGAATCTGTAAAAAATAATGAATACAATGAACGGGAATATGTTAAACAATTGGAAGATGAAAAACACCAGTTGATTGAAAAACAACGTTCACTTACATGGGAAAGTGCCAATAAACAACGAGAATCAGAGAAATATCACAGAGAAATTTCTCATTTAAAAGCAGAGTTAAAAAGACTTACTGCCATGATGGATGATCAAAAGTAATTTTTTTTATACATTTGTGTTCATTAAAGTTTACTAATCTAACTAATAACTAGATGTTGTCAAGATCGTCTTGAACGGACTCTACAATCTACACAGTTTGCTCAAAATGCTACTGAAGAACAATTAGAACGTGCTCAGGTTCGAATAGAAGAATTAAAACTCTTAAATAATAAACTTAATGATCAATTAATTGAAGAACAACAAGAACGACATAAATCTCACAATAACACAATGGCTATTGACCATCAACGTGATACTTTAACGGTTGGTATAATATCACTAAAGTTTATAAAAAAACCACATTTAAAAATATTATATTTAACTTACTATAATAGATCCTCTATTAACAAATATAGTGTGATTCATGATCACACTATTTATTAAAGGTTTATGTATAAGGTATTTATTTTTAACTATCTCATAAAATTTTAAAAATTACATGACATACATTTTATAAGTTTAAATGTTTTAATTTAAGAATGAATTGGAAAAAAAAACCAAGCGTATTCTCCATCTAGATTCATTAGTCACGGATAAAGAAAAACAAATTCAATCATTACATTCAAAACTAACAGATGCTGCTAAAAAAATAGCGTAAAAATAAACTTTAATTTTTACTTATATATATTATTATGTAACACTAAGTAATTGTTAATTTATATTCAACAGTAACACTTTAAGTTCGCAATCAGAAACTGAAAAGATATGTGATAATTTAAAACTTGAACTTTCTAATATTAAAGCAGAGTATAAATTAATTGAAAGTAACTCTGGTGGCCAGCAAAAAGAAAAGAAGTATGTAAAATATTAGAAGATTTTATACCAATATTTATTATTTACTATATTTGACCCACATAAATAAATCAAAATAAATAATATTACGTATGAAATTATTAAATAATGTACTTGCTTTTGTGTTAAAAGCTTTTTTATAAATTATTTTACTATTTGTTTTTATTATTCATAATTAATAACATTTGTTTTTTTAGGAGACTTCAAAATGATTTAGATATGGTAGTTCAAGACAATAAAGTCTTGCGTGCTGAATTAGAAGCTTCTAAAAAACAAGCTGAAGATTTAAAAATGCAGTTACAAGTATACGTATTAGAAATAAGACGAGTGGAAGAGATACTTGAAGTGAAAGAATCTGAAAGAGATGAAATATTAGAACAATTTAAAACATTAAATTGTGAGGCCTCTCAGTTGGAAAGTAATAACTACAGTCTTGAAAGTGAAGCCAAATCTACCAAAACCCTTCTTAGAGAAAAGGAACATAGAATGTCGGATTTAGAACGTAAACTCGTGGACAAAGAAGATGTTATATCCAGTTATGAATCACAAGTAAAAGACTGACTACAATTTGAAATTAAACTACCAACAATCGATTATAATTGTTCAAATTGATTTTTTTTAATTTATAGATATCTAACCTGACTCATCAAGTAGTATCATTAGAATCTCAATTGTCTTCTGGAAACGACCGCATTTCTAAATTGGAACAAGATTTACATGCTTGCAGAGAAATATGTTCAACTGTAGATTCAGCTAAGTTTAATTTGAGTGAACGTTTAGGCCATGTTGAAAATTTACAGCACAAAGCTGAAGAAGAACGTTTGAGACTAGCAGATGAATTAACTGTGGTGAATACACAGCTAGAAAGAGAACGGTCAAAAATAACCACAATAGAAGCAGTATTGAGTGATTCTAGGCAAGAATGTATGAAATTAACCATTACCAAAAATGATTTAAAAGAAAGGTTGGAAGATAGCGAACAAAAATCAAAAAACCTTGGGGAATATCTGTATGTATAAAAAAAAATCTATTGTATTCAGGACATAAAATGAGTATTTTAAGAATATTAGTTTATAACCATCCAATAAAATCTGTCTTAAATTTTTTAACAACATATAAGTGGCAAGAACTAAAAAAAGAATTTGCACTTTATCCAAAATTGAGTGCTTCTAATGTTAATAATATAAGTTGTTGAAACCAATATTCATTTTAACTTTTGGCTGGTTATAAACCGGTTTTTTAATCACTTATTGTTATAACATTTGCATATTTTTATCAATGGAAGATTCCTAACAAAAGCATTCCAACATATTAAACATATTAACTGATGTAAACTCATTTTTATTAGTCTCCTATAAAAATTTTAAATTTTATAGGGAAAGAACAAAAAATGAATTGGCCATGTGTCGTTCTACAATAACAAGTTTTGAAAAAGAAATAAGCTCATTAAAAAGACAGCTTAATGATGTAAAATTTGAAAAAGCAAAGTTAGAACAAGCTAGAAGGTAAGGATATGATTATTTATATAATTATTCAAATAATGCTTTATTTATTATAAATGGCCCATCGGGCCAGCCCTTTCTCAGGTTTTATAATTTATTGATCAATATGATTTATATTTTTTTAGGGAGTATCACAGCACAACATTATGATAAGACTACCATAACAATAAATACTTTAATTATTTTGATACACAATTTACTTTTACATTTTATATTGTTATTTTAAATGTTGTAAATGTTTAATAGTATAACATACATTATTATTTATTTTAGTTCCCATTATTATAAGAACTGTAAACTCTAATAAACAATACTCAAACAAAAACGCTTGCCAAGTCAGAGAGCGGCATATAAACTTTCTTGATTTTCAATTTTTAAAAATGTATTAATTGTATGCAATATGTAAATAATAAAAATGTAACTCAATAATAATGAGTATAGCTTGGTAACAAAGCTAAATTTAATATAATATGAGAGAGGTCTGATATCACACCCAAGCAGTATAACAATTTGAATCCAGAAAAACGTTGGTGTGAACAGCCCTGCAAAAAAACCATTTTCATTTTCATTTAGAGAGGTAGATAACCGAAACTGGAGTGCAGATTTTGTTGGATTCACATTGGCTAGGAAAAGTGCAGTGAAGATTTTCAGAACATTATGTTTAATAGCTAATTCATTACAGAGCTTCAAAAAAAATTAAAACACTTTTTATTGGGTGTTTTTTGATGTTTTTCAGCTTTAAGGCTTTGTAGTAAATTAACGATTGAAGATAAAGTTCTGAAAAATCTTAACTGGACTTCTAGCAAATGTGAATACCCTAAATAACAAAATCTGTTCTCCAGTTTCGGTAATCTACCTCGTTAAATGAAAACCTAGCAAAAATTAACTATTTTTTTAACTGTGAAAAATTAAATAATTTTTTTAAAAACTTTTAATTTCACATTTTGTATCTACTTAATAGTCCCTATTTAATGAACTATCAACCAACTTTATCTTACACATGTATGACATACCAAATTTTCGTTTGCTAGTTTCAATAAGGTGCTGTCAGTTTTTATATTAGAGTGAATTGACCTATTATCAAATTTTGAAGTATTAACATTATCTGTGTTCTCTCATTGGTCTTTTACGATATTTCAATTTTTAAGTGAGATATGGGTATGGAAAGTATTAATATTTTAAAATGCTCATAATTCACGTAAAAATTAAAATATCATAAAAAACTAACGAGAGAACACATAAAATGTTGTTACCTAAAAGTTTGATAATAGATTCTTGAAGTTTTAAAAATTCAGACTTTTAACAACTTTTGATGGACCAGAGAAATAACAGTGTTGGGCAAATTACTTTTGAAAGGTAATTCAGTTACTTTACTCGTTATATAAAATATTTTTATTTAAATTACATTTGCTTTACCCAACATTATTTTTATCACAATACTTTACTTTTTCAATCAAAAAGTTACTTTTTTAAAAACATAATTAGAAAATTGGTCCATAATGGATAATAAAAAGTAGTAGGTACATTGTTAATGACTTAATAATATACATGAATAAAATGTAAAGTATTAATTCCAGGGATGTTTAATAATAATGTTATTTATTATAAAATCTTTCAGGATTGTAAATAAATTTAATTGATTTTTAATTTTTCTTGAAAATCCTAGCCCCTTGTTTTTTCATTCATACTTTATTTTAATAATATAAAAAATAACACATTACTCCATATAAAAGTTTTGTTACAATTGTGTTAACTAAAACAAAATATAGTGAAACTACAAGAACGTTACTGCAAAAGTAATTTTGTTACAGTAATTTGTAATTTGCGTTAAGTTAGTTCCCAACACTGGAAATAAGTCAATAAATTATAAGTTATAATTGGGTTGTAATAAATCATACAAGTAAATAAAAACAAAAATTATGATTAATAATAAAAAAAAACTGACAAGTGGGAAATGCTCTGCTGTATATCAGATGTCTAAAGAAGTCAGTGTAATTTAGTGTCGGTCTGGTCAAGACATCTAGGCAGCGATTGCAGACCAGGCTTTTCCGGTGCTTTTGAAAACTATTGTGCATTTTTAAATTTGATAATTCAGAACTTCAGAAGTATCTACTAGATTTACATCCCCATCAGAAAAGACTAAAATCGAAAATCAAATAATTGTTTCTACTAGAAAAAATATTTACAGATAGAAAAAAACCCACTACATTGTGAAATCAATACATTCATCGCTCAACTCAAAATTCAAAATAATAATAATTAAAGCTATAAGCAGAAAATATAATTATATATATATTGTATATATGTATTACATAACAAATAAAATTTTTTTTTATTCTTTGGTATGATTTTTTTTAATCATACAAAATACTTTTTATACTCTATTTACACTGATGTTTACTCATTCTCTTTAATGGTGTTTATTTGATTTCAATATTTATTTTGTTGATTTAAAATTTTGAAGTCATAAAGTGAATGCATTGTACTATTTTTTTTAAATTATTTAATTTAAAAGGAGTATTGAACTGTTAGGTCATAGAACACCTATACTGGTAAATATAACTTTATAATTTATATTAAAATAAAATAAAACATTTAAAAAAAAAATAAAAATCAGTATAAAAATATAAGTTATAGTGTTTTATTTTTGCTACAATAATTAAATAATCTACTTACATTCTATTTACAGCAATAAAATTAATTAAAATTAAAACTATTTAACAATATTTATGATGAATTACGCATATAATAATCAATTGCAGTGGAAAATGTAGCAAAACCTAATGCACCGAGTAAACCTGCTTTGGCTCCAGCTAAAATAAAAAAATTTTCATTAATCTCATATATATACTTAATTATCATTTAAAATTTTAACCTCTAAATCCTATTAATCCGCCCGTTATTCCACCTGCATAAGTACCGTTTTTCCAGTCGGATTGACCTCTATACTGTAAAATAAGTTTAAAAACAAATACATTGAATAATAAACACTAAGAAATGCTTTTCATTATTAATTACTCACCGTTTCTACAATGCATTCAATGCCTGAAAAGACAGCTCCAAGTAACGCAAAGTTTTTCGCGTAACCAAGAGAAGAAGTTTTCATTTCACGTATAATTTCTTTGACTGTTTCTTGCTGACCCGGTGGTTTTATTTGTGGATTTACACTAGAAGTAAAAAGACCAATGGCTCCACCAAGAGCAAAACCTACAAAACTCAAATTAATAAATATCTTTATAATTAGAATGTAAATAACAATAGGAATAATTAAATATAGAATACATTTTAAACATTCAGCTATTACTGATACATTTTACTTAAAATATGGTACACAAAAATCTAATTGTATTACCCATCACACCGCTCAGAATGCATTTAAATGCACAACTTTCGGTAATTGAGTCTAAAGTTTTTTCTTCTACCGATTTTACTACTGGCCGTCCCATTACATTTGGCATCATGATTTTTTCTCGAAATTGATCATTATTAAATATTCGATTAACGAATTGATGTAAGACTTCTTCTTGTGTCATATTAGTTTTCTCCTCGTTATTAGACATCTTTCGCAATCAATTATACAAATAGTATATTTGTTTCAAGATATTTTCAATACCTATTGTTTAATAAAAAGTTAACATGAAAAATAATTGTGTTTACAAAAGCTTTAGACATTTGAAACTCAAATAGTTAACAGTATAATTCAAATATTTAAACGAAAAACGTGCAAACTGCAAAATGAAAATATTTTATATTAAATGTTTTTTTTTTACTTTTTTAGTAGTTTGTGATAATATTTTGATAACAGCAATCACGGCCCTTATACCATATTATCAAAGAACAAACATGATATTATATTGTTCTGTGCTTATACACAGCATCATGCCATATTATTATTTAAATTTTATATGGCGCCGTGCACATACAACATACCATAATATTATAGGACATAATATAAGAAATTATAGTTTACTTATTGTTCTATGCTTATAAGTTATAGGTAGGTACAGTGGCGCCATTTGAGTTTTTTAATAGGGGTGCCAAAATTAAAGCAGGCCAATTTTTTTTTCATGGGGCCACTTTTTCTTTATATTAGTGAATTCATACCTACTATATCTTTTGCGAGACACCGATTCGTAGCTAAAAACTATTTTTTATTATACCTACCAACGAAAAAAAGTCATCATGCATACCAATAATACGCATCTACAAATAATAATATGCTTTACCTAATTTACCTCCATACACAATAATAATTAATTATATATTTATATTTTATATGTATTAAAGTATTCATAACAAATAATATATTTTAATTTTTAGGCATAGGCCATCACCTATAGGCGTAATTGTAAATTTTAAACCAGGCCAATTAGAGACAGAAAACAAATAGGGGTGCCAAGGTACACCCAGCCCCCCCCCAAATGGCGCCCCTGGGTAGGTACCTACTATAAAATATAAATTTAAGTGGACACTACATCCTTATTTTAATGATAACTTAAATAAATACACCTTGCAGACTACACCCGCATGCGCGTTGTCTACTTGTCTCCGTCTTACAAACCAATAACAAGGCAAATTGTAAGTTCTATAAATAATCCATTTATTCTCTAAGCATTTAACTGTGTTATGTTTAATTTTAAAGTGAATTAATTTCCTATTATCAAGAATAATGATATTATCTAGTGAATCTCATAGGTTTTTAATTTTATAGGTACCTCCATAGGTGCAATTTGCAGGGAGGGGGGCTTGGGAAGGGTTTAGCTCTTCCAAAAATTTGTATTTTAATTAAAGTATTAAATCTTTCATTAATTATCTAATCTACTAATGCAGTAAACATTGGTTGAAGAAATTATTAAAGTTTAAGCCACGATTCATTATTTGCGTGTTCACCATAGTAGATATCAATTATCCGATCCATCCTCAGAACATAATAATATACCTAGGTTTAATAATAGTATTACGAATTAATACGAATTAATTACCTATATAGGTAATTGGTTTTGATAAAAATATTTTTCATTTTAGTAATAGGCATATGTATATAGTTATAATATATTAAATGTAGGAAAGCGGGTGTGAAAAAAAATAATAAATATATTATTACATATAAATAGTATTTTATATGCATTATTCGTATAATGTATTTTAAAGGTATTTTAATAGACCAGGCGGGTGAGGCGCAGAGCAGTGGCGTAAATGGCGCGTAACTATCATAGGTCAAAGTTGGGCAATGCTCCGGGGCTCCAAAATATTACGTGTACATTTTAAATTTTCACAAAGATATAATATTCGTTAAGGGGAGGGAGCTAGTTTAATTACTGCCCCGGGGCTTTTTCCCATCTACCTATGGCACTGGGACAGAGCCACCCACCGATATTTTTAATTAAATATGTAAAGCCCCTACAAGTCAAAAATTAAAATTGCACCTACGGGTACCTACTTGTTTTAATTTGAAAGCGAATTATGAATATTTTAAATTGTAAATTTTATATTCGGTTTCACGACAATTTCTATTGGACAAACAACTAACTGTAAAAATGTAAAATGCTACGGTCCTTTTTTATGAGTTTATGGGTACATATAGATTGTAGGTGTACCAAGTACCTACTATAATTACCATCCAATAATTTAGAAAAAAAACTGGTGATTTGAAAAAAGTTGCTCTGATGTCTGATAGATTAAGCGTTTTGAGTGCATCAGGCATCTCGTCATAAAATTGTATAGCTCACTATAATTATTTAAGTGTTACATTTAAATTCAAATTTCAATGATATACCTAAATCATTTCATACGAAAACCGAATCTGAGCGGAGTATGTATTTTTAAATAAAATTCCAAGCATGTAAAATAACGTATACATTTTTGATAAACAAAAAAAAACGTTTTTTGTTCAAATGATACATAAACATTTTAAAACTGTGTAGGTGGTACGTGAATAGAAAAAGGTTGAGAACCGCTATATAGGCTATATAGCCTATATAACTATTAAACTATACATATATATATTTATATACATTATACGTATAGAGTATATAGACTCGTGAATGTGATATTGTAGTGGCTATTATTATTGTAAGGACATGCGGTGCACAAGTGTACATCTAGCACTCTAGCTGTTCATCAGTCATAATGTCATATTATATTGGTGCATTAAATGCTAAACTAAGCGAAAAACCCCGTTACATATTTCCAATAGGTATATTATATTAGTATTAAATATATAGGCATGTATACTATATAGCTATTAAGTGGCAATCATGTCAATTGAATGGAATAGTTTGGGTTGTAAACTCGTAAATAGTGAAGATATACGTAGGTAATATATATATATGTTATACAGATATGTGTAGGTATATCTATATAAATGGTTTCATACAAAGCCAGGTGGCTTTAAATCACGCTCTTATACTGCTTTGTATACTGTAAGAAGAGACTATTGATGACTAATATCCAATAAGTTATTTCACTAACAATGAGTAAATTGGTCACAGAGACTCTGAAAGTGTGGCTAATATGGTTGCCACACACAAATAAATGAACAACATACTACATGAAAGTATAGGTAATGAAAAATAACAGTTCTCTATTTTTAATAACTTTTATGGTTTCAATATAGACTACGATGGTTGGCAATGCCCGACGGTGGCCTAGAATCAGAATTTTGGACATGTGAAAAATAAACTGACATTTTACAGAATGACAGATGAGCCTGCAAGACGTTTAATAAATTTAAGTTTTACCCACTTTTTATAACTTTATAAGTAAAATAAACTAAACTACTAATTAGTAATTACCTAGTAATTGTTTTATTGTAATAGATTCAGCTACAGCTTAATAGGGAGATTCACCAAGCACGTTCAACGCCTCCTATATATCCCATAATAATATATCTATTCATTTTATTAATTATAATTTTTTTGTGGACTACTGTATCCTTAAAACATAAACTTTAATATACCTAATTCAGAAACTACCTACCTGTTCGATTTATGTAGGTATATCAACTTTTTTAATAATCATCCACTTCACCATGTACTTATTGTTGTAAAAAAAAGGTTTTCATTAAAAAACTAAAAGTGAGTTTATATCGCCACTGTCACTTTTTAAATAATATAATATAATATAATATGTCATTCGTAAGTATTTGAAAAATATATGATATTTAAGTATCTTTTACCTACTTCAAACTTCCAAAAATTAGAATTTGAATAAATTAAAAAATGGGGATGAGGTGCCTGATGAATCACTCACTGTAGGTACATACTTAAGATAATACTAACTGATTCTGTGCAACGTTGCCCGTGACAAATTCAAGGCCCATAGATTTAGGGGTAGGTAGTAAATATGCTACCCTATAATTACCATAAGTCCTAACCTACAACTTAACTCCTTCTTAAATACCGTTAAATGTAAACTTCTCAGATTTTAACGTGATTATTATTACTAAGCCGTATTTAAATAAATTGCAGCCAACCCTCATTCTCAGAATAGATATTTTCCTACCTGTCTTATTTTGATTAATAAAAACATATTATTGTCTTGTCCCATATCGACATTTTTTAACTATTAAAATATGTAACTATAATAATATTATAGTATTATAGTTATATGTTATCATTTTTATATTTAGTTATTACCATTTACCATTGGGAATTTTGACATTTTGCACTTAACAGTCTGCTGGGCGCATGTAAATTCCGCCCAAAAATGGTAAATTCCGCCCCAAAAAAAATGCAGGTAAAAATAGGTTCATGTAAATTCCGCCCGAAAAAAAATTCAGGTAAAAAAAGGTACATGTAAATTCCGCCCAAAAAAATGTTTTGTATTTTTCAATCAAAAGCATTGCAAGTTTTAACTATACATCGCCATTTAGTTAATCCAGAAGCCAAAGGTCTATTTACTTTAGAAAATTTAAAATTGTTTAATACTAAAAGTTTATTTCCACGTTCTGATTCAATAAATTGAGCTGCCATTATAGCTATAAGGCTCTAGAACGTATACTGAACATATAAACACCGCATAATTCTAAACAAAACGCAAGTGATTCAAGCAATTGATAATATTTCTATCTGACATTTCCAATTAGGTCCACAATATTGTAGCCAAAGATGATAAGATATGACATGATTGACGATTCTCGTCTGATATGATTGTTACGTGTTCGAAAATTTGGAACTTCCAAATTTAATATAATATAACACGCCGCGTCGCAAACAGTACGGTCTCGTCGCACAGTCACAAAACGCTTAGTTTAAAAATATTTATTTTTCCGGGCGGAATTTACAAATCCATTTTTGTACCTGTATATTTTTTCGGGCGGAATTTACCATGGACCTTATTTTTACCTGTTCATTTCGGGCGGAGTTTACAATCTCCCAGTCTGCTGTTCAGTTTGTACTGTGTGTCTGAACGCGTACGCTGTATGTCTTTATACTGTTAGTGTACCTATAGTAATCACTAAACATTATTTTTAATTTACTGTTTTTGAAAAAGGGTTGAAAATTAAAATTAAAATTTATTAATAAAACAAATTGGAAGTAATTTTGAAGTATTACGTGTAATTAGGAAAAAGAGAATGACTGACTAAAAAGGCATCGATTATGAATCTATTGTATACAAATAGAGAGACAATTTATAAATTAAATTTATAACAAGTATAGTAGGTACAATTATTGAAAGAATGGAAAAGTATTTTTCAAATAATAATGAACTTTTAGTAGATCTTTATCATTATTATCCCAAACAAATTTAAATTCGTTTAAAAATGGGTTACTAAATGATTTATAAATTTCTAACCTATACACTTGGCTATATTCGAAGATCGTAGTTGATTGATTTATAAAACAACTTATAAGTTATACAGGTGTGCCTTTTTTATTTGAAATTGAGAGATAAGTACCTCGTACTTACATTGTACATCTAAAAAAATTGGTGGGAGCCGGGAGGATGGGAGATGATCATATACGATCGAACAGCATTATGGAAACGGTTTTGTCATACCCATCTATATAGTAATATCATACCGATAGTAAACTGGTCACTTTTATATGGCATAGTCATTCAACAGTTCTCTCCAGATCAGTACTCTGTGTAAACTTGTGATGGATACAGCGCATATCAGTTGACTAATGTTTACTGAGTCAATTATTTTTAATCATTAAAATCTATTGAAATAGAAGATAATATAATAACTATCATATAGGAAAGTCAAAATGTAACTATAAATTAAAATATTTTAAGGCATATATAAATATAATATTAGATATATTAATATTTTTATTTTTGTTTTGTGTAGTAAATATAATTCATCAAAAATGAATTTTTCTTCGTCAGTAACTGAAAAAATAAATGAATTTTATCAATGGTCTTTATCAGTTTCAGGTAAGTAGGTACTTATACCTACATACCACATATAATAATATATGTATCTATAATAAAATAATAGGTACAGATTAAGCGCAGACTCGTTATGACGTTATTGTACTTATTATTACTATTATAATGTAGATAATAGATATTATGTATCATGTAGTACTATAAGTACATAACTATACAGTATTTTTATTTTGTTTTAATATATGGCACTATATGTGTAAACATTTCTAATTTCTTCTACTTACAGACGATAGAACGAAAGGTTGGTTGATGGTTGATTCTCCAACGCCAACCGTAATCTATACAGTAATTTATTTCATAATCGTTGGTTTGGGTCCGAGATGTATGAAAAATAGAAAACCATTCAAACTCACTCCCATATTGATACCATACAACATCCTTATGACATTATTGAATTTATATATAGCTGTTGAAGTATGCTTAGCCATATTTAAATGGTGTTGGGTATATATTATAGCTTAAACATTTGATTTTTCAGTTACTGGTGGCATCTAGTCGTTTACGCTACAGTTATATTTGTCAACCACTAACATTTATCAACAACAAAGACGAATTGAGGGTAATTAATTATGAACAATAGTCAATATACCATTTATATTATAAATAATATCTATTAGTCATTAAATATAATTAAAGTTTTTTCACGATTTTAATGTATATACATAATTTAAAAACTATAGTTTTATTTGTATTGAATTTGAATACCAATTAAAAACAAAACTTGAATTATTTATAGGTAACTTATATAAACTAGGTAGGTATACCTACAAATATAAACATTTTAATAATAATATACCTATTTGAAGTTAAGCCATTTTAAATGCTTATGCTAGGTACCTAGATATTTTTTTTCAAATTTGTGGTAAATATTAAGTATATTTTATACATTAATAACATTATTATAATACAAACATATAGACTTCGATATTTATTTTTATCCTTTTTTACTTTTGTATGTTGTATAAGTTTAAAAACAACTATTTTAATGTAGGTAATTACCTACCTATTTAAATAGTAATAATAAAAACATGTTGTGTTCGATCACTTTGATGTCTACCTGACTACCTATATAAGTGAATATATACATATATTATGATTTGATTAAAGTACACGTACATATTATATTTCGAGTATTTTACTTACATAGGTTATAAGTAATAATAACTAAAATTATACAATTACTTTTTACTCAACATAAGTTAATTGCCATTTTATATGTTTCGTACAATAGTTATTGAAAGCTGTTTGGTGGTATTACTTTTCAAAACTTCTCGAGTTTTGTGATACAATTTTCTTCATTCTCCGGAAAAAGGATAAACAGCTTACATTCTTACATGTCTATCATCATTCAACTATGTTCTCTTTGTGGTGGATTGGAGTGAAATGGGTGCCTAGTGGCTCTACATTTTTGCCTGCAATGGTAAACAGTTTTATACATGTACTTATGTATTCGTACTATGCCCTCAGTGCCCTGGGCCCAAAAATTGAAAAGTATTTATGGTGGAAAAAGTACTTAACCATACTTCAATTGGTTAGTATATAAATGATACACGTGTAACACTTTAATAATTTAATTTATATGATTCAATAAACTCATATATATTTTAATATTTAGATCCAATTTACCACTGCGCTTTTTTTGGGCATCCATGGAATTAAATCTGGATGCAAATTTCCCATATGGATGCAATATTTATTGGTGATTTATATGATTTCATTTATTGTGCTATTTGGAAACTTTTACGCAAACGCTTATGTTCACAAGGTAAAATTGTATACATTACACATAATTAGGTACTATAAAGAATATCTTTACTTTCTTTAATTTTATTGACATTTATAGAAAAAACAACTAACAAATTTATAATTGAAAATGTCAGTAAAAAGCTTAAAATGAGTCAAAATATTTTGAAATTTTTTAAAGTATAGAAAATGCTAATACAAACAACCAGTGAAATTTTCACGTATTTTCATTTGTTTTAGAGTTACATCAAAAACCAAAATAGATTTGACCGAAAACCGGTTTTGCCTAAAAATTCCCGCTTTTCCTTATTTTTTATTTTCTTTTCCTGGTGATTTTGAAAACTATACTGGGAATTTTTACTTTTCATCACCTAAGGTACTAAATTCACTTCTAAAATCTAATCATTTTTGCTGTTCTAAAAGATGATGACAGACTCAAAAATATAAATAAAAAACACACATCATTGTAAAATCAATACATTATCATCGCTCCACCCAGCATCTAAAATATACCTACATAAACACAGTTTTTTTTATAGATGTTTATTAAGTTCAATTTTGGATACAATTAGATATTTAAACAAAGAATTTATTTTTTTTTTTAGATATTTTTTGTAATTCAAACATTTTGTTTATGGGTAGGTACTTGAAACTTAAAAGTATTTTATTATGTTTTATATCATGCATATAATGGATTTTCAAATGCAATGTTTTCGGCAAAATTTAATTCAACCTACTGGTTACTGTAGTACTAAACATAAAATAAATTACTTCTTTTTTTTATTGATCTTAAGCCCTGTGACTATGACCATTTGCTGTTGTAGGGAATTTATGAACTGTGTTTGTCAAGGTTGGTATGGTAAGGTGTGGTTAAGGTTCTTGCGGTAGGTAAGCAAACTAGTGCATATGTGGCAAGGTTTTTACTACTACAAACCCAAGTGGTCACCCATCCGGGAACTAGTAACAGCGAACGTGACTTACTCTCAGTCACATAGCGCGACTGGTAGCATTCAACGCGCCGCGCCGAGCTACATAAATCACTCTTATAGCAAAATATCATAAAATGTACAAGCTGGTAGTAGCTGTAATATATAGTCTGACGCACAGAATCATTTTTCGTATACAATTGTTCATCATTGAACTCAAATTTAATACATTCATTACAATTTACACTGGAACTCTTCTCAATGACGACGTACATTCAAAACCTGATATAGCAGTGTTATATAGGTGCCAATTATTAACCAACAGCAGAGCGGCTTCCTCTTGTTACATACAATCTACTACAATCTACTATATATACTTTCTTCTTACATACAACCAGATAGATTAGACTGCATAAATATTATATTATATTATTAATTTATTACATCATAACTTTAATACTATTAATAGTAATTATATATTTGTTATAGGATACCACAAATAAGTCAGACATCTATAGAAATTACAAGTACACGAAAAATTTAGCATGTAAATCGACAAAAAATAATTAACTTTTACTTTGTATTTTTTTATTATTATTATTATAAACAATAAGTGTATAAGAACTGAAAACAATTTATATTTATTTTAAAATCGTTTGTTTTGGATTTTTTCAGCCTTGACTTTTGTATTAATCACAAACAAAATTTGAGCATATAATATCTATTTAAGCTATTTAGCTAAGGCATTTAACTACATATTTATTATGTATACATAGTATACATTTACCGACTAAGTACATTTGTGTCATGTTTTTATAAAATTATAAACAGTTTTCTCCATTGATATTTATACTTGTTATATTCCTATACACGATTATTCAAATTAACTATATATTTTTTTGAAATAATTCAATGCTAATTAGGCGTAAGAATAACATAATTTATCGTTATATATATTAGTACCTACCTACCTATTATAGATCATATTTCTACAAACTAGAAGGGTAATTTAAGATAAATATTAATATGTATTATCATTTATCACTAATCGATGAATTCAATTTCATTTTTCAAAAACCTCTCAATTATAATTATAATTAAATACATTGAAATATTCAGTTTTAGAATGTAATTTATATTTAAATATTTGTTTGAACTTAAACCAATATTTATACTGCTGTTTCTTGACTTTATAAATATTATAGTTTTAAGGTTGTAATAATAAGTGATAACCAATAAGCAATAAATAATGTAAGAATATAAATAGGTTTATAAAGTTTAAAATGCAATTTTATTATATTTTTACTTTTGTAAACAAAATTTGTAAATAATTAACCTATAAAAGTAAATACAATAGAACTTCCATATAATGGTCACCAAAGGGACTGTAAATAATGACCGCTTTTTAGAGGTGCCCGTCCTACAGAGGTAGGATAAAACTACTAGAATAACACACGACGGGACCAAAAAAATTGACCGTTACATAGAGGTGACCATTAACGGAAGTTTTACTGTAGTAATAAATAATAATTGTTTACCGGACAGTGGACAACGGCTTAAATAGGTTTTCTATTAGATTTACTAACACAGGACATTTATAAATCGTTCTCAAAAACTTAACTTAGTAGTACCAACGGAACAGTGGACGTATGGCAAACTAAGAAACACCCTATACCTATATGGCCTAATTATTACTTATTAAAATATATAATAATTAGGACTATGCGTTTGTATAAACACGTATCCCTTTTATAGCTAAATATAGAACATAGCGTTCTTATTACAAAGTTTATATTAACCATTACTCATTAGGTATAGAATAACGACTATAGGTATTATCGAAATTTTGAAATTGTATTCTGCATTTTTGATTTTTGAGCTCTTTTTTTTACCATATTATATAATTTTTTCTCTTTTATTACTATTTTTTCCAATACAACTATATCATTTTATATTTTTTAAACTTTTAAATTACAATTAATTTTTCAGGATTTATAGTGCATTTTTTTTTAAGGTTTTTTAGTGTATTAAATTCACAACCACAATGATAATATTGCATGTTTCTTTTAATATAAACGCAGACACGCAGTATGCCCGACACACCCTCCTAATATACTAATTGTAACAACCCGTGGTGGTTAATAATATAAAATAATATATTATAATATTATATTACCTATACATTTATACTTTATGCTCCGTAGGTACCGTACTGCAGCGGCTGAGCATGCGCAATAGTTTTTTGAACATTGATCTTCTCTCGTTCGCCGGTCGGCTTCGGAGTGTTTGTAATAGTACGTTGTAGTACGCACGCCACTTTATAGATTTGTACTCATCATTTTCGTTTTAATAATACGTCTTACGTTTCCGTTTCAAAAAAAAAAGTTGATTTGGTTTTATTTAATAATAATTATTACATCGTGTATTGCCTGTGTATTTTTTTCTTATTCAGTACCTACCTGTTATAGTCAATGCAATATTAATATACATTATATAAATATAAATATAATAGTCTAATACGTTTCACGAACACTGAAATATAACACAGTACAAATAACAATGTACACAGCACAAAACGAGTGAGTTTTTAACACCTATATAGCCATGTTATACTATCTATTCGAACGTTACTTAACTAGGTATATAATTTATAACTACAATATATTTATTTTAAAGTATTTTTTCATGACATGTATTCTTATTTTTTGCTGTCTTAGTTACACATAACATGGCAAATGTTATGTTCAGAAGAGTCCGTTGTACTCCGTTGTTAATATTTGAGTAAATTTACCTATTATCAATTTTAAAACAGGGAATATCTACCTTGGCTCATCGTTGGTTTTTTTATATTATAATTTTAAAGCAAGTTATGAAAATGTTAAAGTTTTAAATTAAATGTAGACAACACAATATGTCAGTCTACATTTTTAACTCATAATAGTAGTATTAATTATTGTTATACGTATACGTATGACTGTAAAATGCCTATACCGAGCGCCGTTTAATACTAGTTTTACACTTGTACCTCCTATTAGGATTATAATACAAGAAATTTATTTTGCGTCGTCGGAATTAGACAAATTTTTACTGTTTGGATTAAATCATAGAATTTTTATTTTTTTAATTGTGTAGAAAATAAGTGTTTCATAAAATATTTTGTATGTGTGTGTGTGTGTGGGGGGGGGATCAAAATCTAAGCCTTCCTATAGTTTGGGTTTACTATAGTTCTATAGCCTGTAGGTAAAAAATACAAAAATACAATAGTTTATCAGTTCTAAATCTTTTTTTTTAATGATGAATAATTTATTAATATTTCTTTAGAGAATTTACAGTATTCCGTTTGGATTATAACTTATCAACATTATTTGAACAAGTGGAACACTTTAATCAATGGACCGAATCACTGAGCGGTAATTTTGTTTGATTTTGGTTATAATTATATTTAAATTTAAAGATTTAAGAAATATTGAAATTTAATATACTGTGTTTCGTTATATTATTATTTTAGAATTGTGACAATGTGTATTTTTACTATTATTATAGATACGAGAACCAGAGGGTGGTGGATGGTGAATTCGGTTTTTACTACAATAACCATAATCCTGTGTTATTTTTTAATAGTATGGCTGACTCCACGGTACATGAAAAATCACACAGCATATAGTTTAAAAAATATTTTAATAATGTACAATATCGTGATGATAATAGCAAATTTATTCATTATAATAGAAGTAATGAAAATATCACTTCATGTTTAATTAGTATCTAAAAACTTGTATAAATATATTTCCAGTTGATATTGATGACTACTAAATTAAACTATAGTTGGATGTGTCAGCCAATAACCTATGTCAATGCAGAAGCTGAGCTTAGGGTAAATTTTGATGTTGATAATAATTAATTTTGCATTTCAATCCCAACAGATAAAATAATGTTTTTTTTGTAAACCATAAAAATTATGATGGGGGTATTAAATTATAATTTAACACTTGCATATTAATGTTGGATACGGTTAAAAAATATAAAAGTATTTTTATTGGTTTCCATATGAAAATTATATGTCAACTTTATACTTACCTATTACAGTTTTATTATGGATTAAAATTTGAAAATCTAGTTGATTTGAGAAAATACTTGTAATTGACTTAATGAAAAAACAGAAAATAAAGTTTCAGCTGGTTAAAAGAAATATATAGCATTATTATAGCTATATTAGAATATAAAATACTTAACTTGAAATGAGTTCAATTCAAGTCAACATTAAATTACATTATCAGTTAATAATAAGACATTTTAATTTAATATATTTGTTGCAGATAGCAACAGCAGTATGGTTGTATTATATAATAAAATTTTTTGAATTATTGGACACCATATTTTTGATGCTCCGGAAGAAAGATAATCAACTGTCATTTCTTCATGTTTACCACCATTCAACAATGTTCATATTCTCATGGTTAGGTACAAAATATGTACCAGGTGGCTCAGCATTTCTACCGATATTAATCAACAGTGCTGTACATGTCATAATGTATTTTTACTATGCATTAGCTGCAATACAATGCTCAAAAATCTTTAAATACAAAAAATATGTTACAATCATTCAATTGGTAAAAATAATCATTATTTAATCATAGTTATAGATCAGATATTATGTATTAGTTATAAAGTAATACAGTAAAACTCACTTGAGATGCAGTTTTCCGACAGTCACTAGAAATTTACTATACTAGTTAATGACCGCATAAGACGCTCTTTTGAGCTGGTCCCTTAGTGTCTTAAGCAAGTTTTACTGTATTAATATAAATAAATAGTTTTACAATTTTTGCAAGTTATATTTACATTGTGTATTTTAAAGAGTTAATTTAATTATTTATCTTTTTAGTGTATTTGAGTTTTGACAGGTTTTTTTTTAACCCTTTATTGAGATTTTAACTTTAAGCTATTATGTCTCGATACTTATCAATCAAAACTGACACACACAAAATATACATTGATGAGGCTCACACTAATATATTTTTAAACCTGATTATAATATAAAATACATCTAATATAATAAAATGGAAGCTTGTATTATAAGAACTTTACTAAAGAAACTAACATAAAAACACTGTATATAGACTGTAGAAAACAAACTTTTCTTTAGATTCTTTTTGGATTGAAGTTATTTATAGTATTGATTTGAAATCTGTATGATTTTAAAATATTATGTTCCTTGGGATGAATGAATATGTCCTAGGGATAAATATTTAACGCCAGTTCTCATTTCAGCTTTTTCAAATTGGTTTTTTAGGATGGAAAAAAGCAATTATTAAGGGATTAGTTAGCTATGTTGTAGGTATGTAAATACTTTAAAATTATCTTGTTTCATCAATACCAGCAATACAATTTTAACAATTAGGTTTAAGTAGCTCAGTGTTCATTGCCAATTTACATTAAATTATACAATGCTTTTATTAAATAATGGTTTAAAATTAAGTAACTCAAACAAATAACTATTCATTTTTTTACATAGTACAATATAAAATATATAAGACAAAATTAATATGTTAGAGTTTTAATGATATAATTGTTTTGATGGCTTTTACTTAATTCTTTTCACCCCCTACTTACTTTTAAGTCTTTACAATCTTATTTCCTATATTATGTTTTGCTAATTTTGTTTATAGGCTCAGTTTTTATTTGCTCTACCATTAGGCATAAATGCCATACAAAGTGGGTGTAATTGGCCATTATGGATCAAGTATTTATTTGTTTTTTATATTATTACAATGTTGGTTTTATTTGGAGACTTTTATAAGAAAAATTATACTAAAAAAGTAAGTAAAATAATTATATGATCTCTTATTTAGTAACTTATATTAGAGTGCAGTACAAGTATTAAAATAAAATATTTTAATTAAATGGGTACATAACTTTTCTTATAGGTAAGCAATAATGAAAATGAAGTTGGACAATGTTTAAAGAAATTGTGATTTTCTGAATCAAAAAATTCAAGTAAGCCTAAGAAATATTTTTTTTTTATAGAAATGAATGTATAAAATAATGAATTAGAGGTGACATTACAATAACTTAATATATGTAATAACTATTTTCCAATCATGTGATATTTAAATATTTTTGTAGTTAAAATTTGTGTTTTATCTATCATACTATCTAAACTAGACACTTGGACTTGGTAGTACTAAATTATAAATATAACATTTTAGGATAGTTTGTTAATGTTCTTCCATTTAAAAATATGTCTCTACTGTAATAATTATATTTATTATTCATTAGTTATTAAATTATTTTAAGTGTTTATAGTTTTTATAATGTAAAATACAAATATTTTTTTAAAATATGGTATTAGATTATTAGAATATTCAATATAGGTACATTTGTTTTGCACTTTATTATATTATGTATTTTGTAACTACTTTTACTTATTGACTTTGTTATTAGGTAGGTACCTAACAAATAACAATAAAATTGTTGTATAATATTTATTGTACTTATTGATTTTCCGTTTATTAGTTTTTCATCGATAAAAAGATAAATAATACATTGACCATGTATACTCTATTTAAGTAATGGGCTCTACGTACTTGGCAGTATTCATGCAACGCCCATTTATCATACCCACTGAATTCTAACATCTGTATATCTGCAGCGTAGAAAAACAATTACTCTGCGCCAAACTCAGTTACCAAATATGTCTCTTCACTTGAATAAAGTATAGGTATCAACTGCACAAATAATTATTGAAATCATATACGTTTGTTTATTATTGATCCTAATAACAGTGTTGTTTATTAAGTGCGATGTACTAGATACTCTAATAATTTTAAATGTCATGTTTTATTTTTTTTGGGTTTAATTACAAGATATTATATACATTCAGTTGTATTAACAATGTAAAATAGTAATTATTAATTTATTAAGTGTAGTAATAAATAAAATCAAATATGTTATATAGACGAGTGGTAAATTGTTAAAATATTAAGTAAGGAAGTGATATAGCATCTTTTCTCCATTCCGTGTTCACTCATAATACCCTAAAAATATTTTACACCTCCATATGATGACACTCTAATGACCACATATTGCACAGTGCACACCACAAGATCATGTCACAGTTGGCAAAAGTTAGGTTAGGTTAGGTCATCACTTTGAAATGATACATTCATAACTTATTGCTGGAAAATTAAAACAAATAAGTTAAAACTCAAAATCCATACAAATATAAAATTTTTACTATGAAATCTAGATTCTATAATAAAATACTACCAACGGTGAATAAAGTAAAATATCGTGGACTGGGGGCTGGGGCCCACGTCTAACACAGATTCCAAACAGTTAACTAAAGATTATACCTTCTCAGACTACTGTTAAAATTAAAACATTCCAAACAAATTATCACATAATAAATAAATCATTTTTATCTAACCTTGTTTTACAAGAATTTGTATCTTTGATGAGGCAAAACCCTCCAAGCATTTCTGTTTATCTAGCATTCTTGTAAAGAATATATTTATAAAAATATATTCTGAATATATATTCGAATACTCGAAAAAGTATTTAAATACTATACTATTAAAATATTTTTTCCCCCACTAATATTTATCAGTTTTGGAATGGTTGGAAATTAAAGTGGGTCGATGAACTTTCATTTAAAGAAAAATCTATTGTTTATAATTTATAATGTGCCTGATTTATAATAAAAAAATTTTATTTTGTCACAAATATGAACTATTTTACAAATACAAAAAAATTCTATTCAGAATACGTATTTAAATAATTTTATCAAAAAGTATTTAAAATAGTATTTAATAAAAAGTATTTGAATAATTTTATTTAAATACATTTATTTGAATACTTTACAAAACTGTTATCTACACATATTAATTAATGTAATCACAGTTGTGAATAGCTATTAAAAAAAACTTTATAAAGACTTTATAAAATACCAACCTTAAATAGTTAAAACACTATACTCATCAATCCATAATAAATTAAACTCATAGCATACTACTAGTCAAATAATTATCCTTCTTCTCACTCCCAGGAATTGTCTGAATAATTCTCACAATAATTTGGCCTAGAGATCAACTCAAATAATAATTCTTTAGCTGCAGTAGATTTTTATTAATGTGAGGATTCCAGTATTTATTAATAATTAAAAAAAATATATCATCACTCACATCATACTTGCTGATAGAACATTTTGTAAAGATTGTATATAATAATAATAAACGCTATTTATATAAAAAAAAACCTTTTTAAATATAAAGATTATGATAGGTTGGTAGGTACATCATATATCTAAAAATTAATTTTTGTTTATCCAGTACCTAATATCTACCACAACATTTAATAAAAAAGGTTATCTATTAGGAAAAATATTATATTACATTTATGGCTTAAGTCTGCTTATTTATACACATTAAAATCATTTTATATAGGTATATATATATATAAAAAAAAAAAATTATAACCATAATCATTATAAATTAATGTAATGTGTGATTTATTATTAGGTATGTGCAGTTATTTACTTGTTCCAAAATTTAGCTCCACTAGGTTTTATTCCTTTAATACTTTTCTTTGTAGGACCGCTAGTATCCACTGACATTTCTTCATCTTGTATTTGAGTTCTAATTGCTTTTTTCACGCTAGCAACTTCATTGTCAACAGCAGCACGGTGTTTCAGTACGTCTTGTTTAGTTCGATTAGCATCAACAATACGAGCTTGAACTGTAGAAAGAACACTTTCACAGGAATCACACCACTGCTGTAATGTGTCTATCATGTTGTCAATATCGTTAGATCCGACATCTCTGCCAACTGTCCAATCTACTTCCAGATAATCACTCTGTTGATCGAGTTCGCCAGAAACCACGTTAGAATAGATCGCTTCAATGATTAGGTCCTCTAAATCCCTGACATTATCGACATCCAACTCTTTCAAAAGAACATCATAAGGTATTCTTTTCATTTTACTGGCTAATGTAACAATTGTTAAGTATTGCAGTTTTTTCATCTGGGGTTCACTGAGTTCTGGCAAATATTCTTTTTTGTCCAAATATTCCAAGTACGTACCTTGTGAAAACATGCGTAGTGCATGTAGGTATGGTGCATGAGGTGTGGTCTCTAGTGCAATAACGTTGGGGCATTCTAAGAGTTCCGCAAACACAAATGTGTCGACACAACCCAACGCTTGTTTAATAACTTCCACTAACCTGTCACCTTCGAGTTTTAAAGCTTGTACCACAAACTGTTTCATAGGTTTTTCAATTACTTTTTCTTGCGACATTTCAAAATTGTTATTAGAATTTGTAAACTTAGATTTTATTAGAAACTAGTAGCTATTACAAGGAATACAATAGGTAGGTATAGTTAATAAAAAATTAACTTTATAGTTAGAGTTATAACTTAATCATCCCAATTGTCAATGGCGTACTGGCGTAATCAGTAATCACTATTCCGCATTCACAATATTGATAAAGGTTCCTATCTATGGCCGGCCATTTATATGTACAGACTTGTATATATATACATATATCTCAACAAACTATTTTAAACAGTAAAACAAGTACCTTAACTCAATATACTCGTCTTATAATAGCAAAAGCCAAAAGGCGGTTAAAGACAAAAATATGTAGGTAATCTGGTTATTGGTAATATTGTATTATATATAAGTATTAACAATAATGGGTATATCGGGCGGGACTATATTCATTAGTCATTACTCATTAGTCGTATAGAGCAGTAAAGTTGAGACTCGTGACACCACACTACCACAGTCTACGACAAGATAATGATACTATTATATAAATATTTAAAATATT
This sequence comes from Nasonovia ribisnigri, assembly GCA_027563435.1. Lineage (NCBI taxonomy): Eukaryota > Metazoa > Arthropoda > Insecta > Hemiptera > Aphididae > Nasonovia > Nasonovia ribisnigri. The sequence continues at coordinate 854,091 of JANEHU010000216.1, forward strand.
ATACCTCCCGCCAAGACTGCAAAGCACAGTAGACCTCGGGCTGCGGGTTCGGCTTCCCCGAAATCCGAAACTGAAAACCAATGCTTATGTTTATAATAATGACTAATGAGATATAATTATTTGGGCCTTGGGTTTATTTTTGAACTTATAAATAAACTATAGACTATTATTATAATTTCAGGCCTCAGGTCACTGGCCACTGCAGCTACAGGTCAACGCATAAACAAGATTATTCCAATACAACAATAACATTGCATGAATGTTTTGTGGCATTTCATAAATATTATGACCCTTATAAGTTATAAGTTATAACATTTAAATAATATTTCTTACATTAAATATTATTTTTATGGAAAAATTATACAATATTGCATTATTGTTAATTACTACTTAGTACCTACTTGGTAATATTTTTATACGATCGAAACTTTAACATATTATTTATAATTAGTATTCAATACTGAATACAAATACATATTACATAAATATAATTTATGATGCTGTTGGTAATGTCTTTATGGTACCTAATGGTGTTGGGAATTTATGTTTTAGTATTGGTCAACATGATCTGATAAATTTTTTCTTTTTTTTTCGAATTCTTATCAGCTGTAAGAGAACGACTAGATAGTACTATCTTAGTCCGTGGACTACACACTCCAGTCATCGTTCATAAGTCATGGTGCTGGACCCATAGATAATAAAGATTTATTGTTTATGGCAAGGTGTATTTATCATAAATACACCTTGGTTTATGGCTGGACCCCACTGCATATCTCCTGTTGTGATATTATATCCACGATTAAAGATATTCTTTAACTGTGGATAATAAATCTTAAATCACAGAATAAATATTTCAGTTGACCTTTTTTAGATTCTGAGCGGAGCGATGAATGTATTGGTTTTACAATGATGTGTGTTTTAGATTCTGAGCGGAGCGATGAATGTATTGGTTTTACAATGATGTGTGTTTTAGATTCTGAGCGAAGCGATGAATGTATTGGTTTTACAATGATGTGTGTTTTTTTTTTTATTTTTTTTTTTATTTTTTTTTTTATTTTTGTGTCTGTCATCACGTTTTAGGACAGAAAAAATGCTTCGATTTTCTTCAATAGTACCTTTTCTTATAGGAAAGTGAATCTAGTTGGTACTTTGGGGGGTCAAAAGTCAAAATTTCCCAGTAGTTTTCATGAGCGCCTGGAAAAACAAATGAAAAATTATGGGAAAAACGGGAATTTTTACGGAAAACCAATTTTCGACAAAATCGATTTTGGTTTTTGGTATAACTCTAAAAGAAATGACCGTAGAGACATGAAATTTTGACCGAATGTTTATATAAGCATTTTCTACACATCATATCATTTTCAAAATATTCTGACTTATTTTGAGCTGTTAACGGACATTTTCAGTTTCCAATTTTTTTAGTTTTTTTTTCTATAAATGTCAATAAAATTTTATTTGTTGGGTAAAAAATCTTGAAAATTTAATAGTAGGCTTCTAATATATAGTTTCAAAGGCAGATGAAAAATATTAAAAATCCGTAGTCACAATTTTTTTTTATAGGTAATCAAATTTTGACAAAATACGTAAAAATGACGAAAATGTGCAATTTATTTTGAGTTAGAAATTCATAAAAATTTTTCTTTTTAAATCTAAGGTTTGAAAATGTAATACAAGATTCCTCATAAGTTTGCCTAATTTTATCAATAAAAAAAAGTTTATAAGCAAGTCATAATAAATTTTTATGAGCATTTTAAGTTCAAATTTGTACAAGATTAGATATTCACTCGATTTCTCATGTAGCGATTTTCTTATTTTGTTGCAATTCAAAACAAATAACTGTAGATGCATGAAAATTTCACTGAATGTTTATATAAGCTATTTCTATACACCATCTAATTTTGAATATATTTTGACTGTTTTTCAGCTTTTTACGGACGATTTCAGTTTTCAAATTTTTTAGTTTTTTTTTCTATTAATATCAATTACATTTTATTTGTTGGGCCAAAAATAATGAAAATTTAATACAAGGCTCCTGATATATTATTACAATAGCAATTGAAAAATATTAAAAATACATAGACACACATTTTTTTTATAATCATTTAAAGTTCGAATTTTGACAAAATTTATCAAAATCTCGAAAATTATCAATCATTGTAATTAAACAATTATAAAATATTCAGTTTTCTTAACTAAGGATTGAAAATTTAAAATAAAGATTCTAATAAATAGTACATACTGTATTCAAAAAATCTAAAAAATATTTAAACACAGTTATTTTTTATAGACATTTTAAGTTCAAATTTGGACGGAATTACATATTAAAATCAATTTTAACGAGTAAAAGTATATATTATAATATGTTTATAGCATCACTGATAATTTTAGGTTAATAATTAAATAATATGAATAATATTAATTCAACTTAGCAGCTACCGTATAATAACAATATCAATATAATTTAAAATATCCTAGACTGACATACCGTCTCCGCTCAGAATCGTTTTTCTTATACAATGATATTATATCATTGAATTCAAATTTAATACCATCCATTATAGTACAGTGATCTACTTGTAGCCTACTGTACAGCGGAGCGACATCCACTTGACCCCCTTTTTTTTTTTTATTTTTTTTTTTATTTTTTTTTTTATTTTTGTGTCTGTCATCACGTTTAAGGACAGAAAAAATGCTTCGATTTTCTTCAATAGTACCTTTTCTGATAGGAAAGTGAATCTAGTTGGTACTTTGGGGGGTCAAAAGTAAACATTTTTCAGTAGTTTTCAAAAGTACCGTGAAAAACAAATGGAAAATTAAGGAAAAAACGGGAATTTTTACGCAACATTGATTTTCGATAAAATCGATTTTGGTTTTGGTGTAAGTCTAAAAAAAATGACGGTAAATACATGAAATTTTTACTGAATGTTTATATAAGCAGTTTCTATATACCATACCGTTTTCAAAATATTTTGACTTATTTTGAGCTGTTTACAGACATTTTAAAATTCCAATCTTTTTGGTTTTTTTTTTTTTAAAAATCAATAACATTTTATTTATTCGTTAAAAATTCTTGAAAATTTAATAGAATGCTCTAATATATTGTTTCAAAGGCACATGAAAAATATTAAAAATCTGTAGTCACAATTTTTTTTTTTAAGCATTTAAAGTTGAAATTTTGACAAATTACGTAAAAATGACGAAAATTTGCAAATTATTTAGAGTTAGAAATTCATAAAAATTTTTCTTTTTAAATCTAAGGTTTTAAATTTTAACACAAGATTTAACGTAAGTTTTTCTACTTTTATCAAAAATAAAATATCTAAAAGCAATTAAAAATAATTTTTTATGAGTGTTTAAGTTCATAATTTTACAACATAGGATATTCACTCGATTTCTCATGTGGCGTTTTTCTTATTTGGTTGTAATTCAAAAACGAATAATTGTAGATGCATGAAAATTTCACTAAATGTTTATATTCTCATTTTCTATACACCATTCAATTTTGAAAATATTTTGATTTGTTTTGAGCTGTTTACAGACATTTTAGTTTTCAATTTTTTTAGTTTTTTTTTTTATAATTGTCAATAAAATTTTATTTGGTGGGCCAAAAAGTCTGAAAATTTAATACAAACTTTCTTATATATTGTTACAACATCAGTTGAAAAATTTTAAAAATACATAGGCACGATTTTTTTTTATAAGCATTTAAAGTTCGAATTTTGACAAAATTTGTCAAAATCTCGAAAATTATAAATCATTGTAATTAAAAAATTGTAAAATGTTCAGTTTTTATAACTAAGTGTTGAAAATTTAAAACAAACATTCTCATAAATAAATCATACTGTAACCAAAAAATCTAAAAAATATATCAACACATTTATTTTTTACAGATATTTTAATTTCAAATTTAGACAAAATTTCATATTTAAACCAAGAATAATGATTTTAGTTATTGTGATATAATTTAAAAATATTATTTGTTGGTATATGAAACTTTTAGAATATATTGTTATATTTATATACACGCAATGGCATTTTAAAATATAATTTTTTTGAGAAAAATGATAAATACTAATGCCTATAATACTAAAATTAATTACTTTATTCACAATAATATCATCAAATACATTTAGACTTAGTAAGATATTATAAACTGACTGACCGTCTTCGCTCAGAATCGTTTTTCTTATTCAATGATATTATATCATTGGATTAAAATCTAGCACAATCCATTACAGTGACTCACTTGTAACCTACTGTACAGCAGAGCGACATACACTTACCCGCCCTTTTTTTTTATTGTTTTTTTCCGCGATTTTACGTATCCACCAGTTTTCTAGGAAACTTTCGAGTGGCGTGTGTCACAGCTATTGCGTTCAAACAACAATCGAAATCAGATTAGTTATTGTAGAACATATTATTATACCTAAGGTATAGTTTTAGAATATAAATAGATATAAAATACAGTAATTTCCTACCTATTTTTTTTTAATGTGGTATCGGAGACCAGAGGAAGGACCGCGTTAGCATTACTTCTCTTCAAACATCTAGCATTTTGTGCAACTTAAAATGTCATGGAAGTGTGCCATGTTAATAAAGGATAACCCATTAACACTTTAATTCTTTATACTTAAAATAATATTTCAAAAAATAATTTAAAATATAAAATAAAATTTAAACTTGTATCATTAGTACTAAATATAAACTCATATTAATCATTTACGCATTTTATGGTAATTACTAATAGTCTTAAATATATTTAATATTGTTAATAATTTAAAATGATTTTATACATTTTTATGGTTGATAAAACATTATCCAAAAGTTCTTGGATGATATCATATATTATCCGGTGAATGTTAACATTAACAAACATTTAATAACATTCTTGGCGGGTAATGTTAAAAGTTGGCTAATGTTGTATTATCCGGCTAATGTCGACTTTATCCAAATGTTAACATTATCCGTAACATATACATTAATAACATACTAAAATAACATTTATATACTACAATAACGTTGTGTGAGTATACCTACTTAAAAATGAACTTTTGATAAAATCAAAAAATAATTTCTCAGAGGTTTTTTTTATGTCACGATAATAGTACTGTGGCCCTCCAACTTGAACGTACCTTAGCCTAAATAAGCCACTAAATAAAAGAGTACCTACGAAGTATAAAATATAACATAAATTTAAAATAATATTCTAATATAAGTATACCTACGTATGTTAATCGTTTATGAAACCAATTAATAATCTGTACTCATGTACGCCACCTGTACCTATCATCTATAAAATTAATTTGGTAGGTACTTAAGTCTTAAATAGTTAAATATATATTACCCTATATATTTATATCATGATTCACAAGTATGGAATTACCATATTAATTTGTTGATATTGACTTCATACTTGTAATTTAAAATTTTTTAAGACTGCAATGTTTTTTTTTTAAATAACTTATATAAATACAACCAAGCTAACCAAAAAACCATATTCAAGATTAAAAATTGTTTAACCAATAGTTCTCTTATTAGTATATTATTCCTACAATCGTCAAAATATACGAATAGAGGACACATTCTATAGACCAGAATATTATATTATTACCAATTACCATAACCACGGCGACAGTGTGCGCGTCAGAGGGGCGTAGGACGTTTGCGCATCGCTATTGTTACGAATTACCTTTTTTATAGGCCGTTTGCGCATCGCTATTGTTAAAAAAGGTATAGGGTGATTTCCTATACCTATTGTTATGAATTACCTTTTTTATAGGCCGTTTGCGCATCGCTATTGTTAAAAAAGACATAGGGTGTTTAAGTGTTTTTCTATAACAATACAATTATATTGCATTATAATTTTTATAAATTACGTATGTTATCAATAATATTACAAAACTATAAATGTATACAAAAATAATCGTCAATATTCATATTCAGTTATATTCCGCTTTACAAAAATAAAAAAAAGATATAATTTTTGGACGTATACTATCATAATATTGATATATTTTTATAAATTACGTATATTATTATTATTATTATTATTATTATTATTATTATTAATAACCTGTCGGCGACCTCTGCTATTATAGTAGGTAGGTTAGGTACCTTTATATTGTTAAAATGCGCGATGCGCAAACGACCAACCAAATTTATTACCTGTAGTACTAATGATGCGCAAACGACAAACTCCGCGTCAGAGTAGGTATGGCTTACCTATATAGTATATATATATATATTACAATATGATTTACACGGACGGTGGAGATTTGGAACGCGCAAACACCCTGCTGGCTGCAGTTTACCGTAGCCGGTGTATATGATATATTATTATAATAATAATGTGTACAGTTTACAGACTACGACGAGACGCATTGACGGAAGTGCCTACTTTACAGCCGGTCGGTGGAAGTCGAATCGACATTGGAAATGAAAAAAACCGAACGAATGAAAAAAAAAAAAAAAAAAAGACGCGTTTTGTTTCTGATAACCGTTGATCCGTAAACGAACGGTTAGGGAGGCGGGGAGGGGTGGGGAATCCATAACGCGTTCACGGTCCGCCGAGATCCATAGAAGCAAGACACCAAGAAATCACGGAGCAAAATTAGAAGACGAAGGAAAAAAAAACAACATCGAATGATAATAATACACCCAGTACACTGCTGCTGCTGCTGTTGCTGCAGTGTACGAGCAGGAGAAACAAAAACAAATCGGAGAGAGAGAGAGAGAGAGAGAGAGAGAGAGAGAGAGAGCAACTCGTCGAAGGTATACACACACACACGTATGATATATACTTAGGCGAGTATATATATCTATATACATAGATACATATTTATGCTGCAGGTACACCAGAGGTAACATGCGATGCTGCAGAAGACGTGCCCGCCGGATCTTATTAGACTACCATCGTCGAAACCGGCAATCACACACGAATCCCGGCGGACCATCGTCCGAGTCATTTGTACATACAATATACGAGATCACAAATTATCGCTACACATAATCACGCGTCTGTTATTTGAATATAATATAATATTATCATTATAATATGTACACGACGGATCGGCGTGTACGCGTATTATATTCGGACGCGGGGCAGACGTCGGATAGATATGGTATATATTGGTAACTGTAGGTACCTACCTGTACACGGCGCGCCGGTATTATAAGGCGCAATGACTCCTCTCCGCGCCGTTGATTGCTTCACGACTTCACGACCGAATATCACATTTATATAATATTACGTACCGTATATATATATATATATATAGAGAGAG
>JANEHU010000217.1:0-47480 GCA_027563435.1 Nasonovia ribisnigri
CTTTGCATTTCTGTTTTAGCAGTCTTCAAGTAAAGTAGAACAATTTAATGAAGTTTCAGAATCATCTCTACCTTCTATTTGTAAGTTATATTTGCAGTGTGTATTTTTAAAGTATCACAGTAACAAATTAAAAAGGATATAATCATTTTTTTAGTTGATGGTGATAATGAAAATTCTTGGATTACCTGTGTTGGTCATTTAGAAGCCATCAAACAAGATTTTTCAGAATTGATTGATGAGTTGACAAGCATTAAGAATTCTGAATTTCCAAATCCGATACAATTTTTGATAAAAAGTTCACACAGTGTAGTTTGGACATTTAATGTTAAGTGAAATAATTTTTCTAATCTCTCATAAAACGTACCAACATCCTCATCGACTTTCTGCCGAGTTGTTGTTAATTCTAACAGCAAATGTGTAGAAGTATTCCGTGGCTCAAAACAATTTTTTAAAGTTGCCTTCAACTCCTCCCAAGTGCTAATTTTTTTAAACCGAATAACTTGAGCCGCCTTTGCTGTTAAATTTGCAATCAATGCACCTAACATCACAGGTCTTAAACTTTCATCGATACATGACAAAGCAAACTCCGCTGACCTTATAAAATTTTGTAAACCGTCAGAATCTTGCTTTTCAAATTTTGGTAAGATTCGTAATGCCGCCTCCATAGAAGTTATCAAACTCATGTTGTCAGATTCTGAAACCACTTGACTAGACTCCCGAGAAAAAATATAAACTTGCGCGCTAGGGTCAAATGAAAAAGTTTTCTCTAGAATATTAGAGCTAACCCCTGCGGGAACTTTTACCCGTCTTCGTTGAATTGATAGATCTAGAGTATTTCGACCACTAACGGGATTCTGTAAACCTAATAGAGTGCTTGTACTTGGTAGTGGATCTACTAATTGACTACTACTGATACTACTACTTTTGTTTGGTGTTGATTGTCCAGCTCTACTGTCGTCGGACTCAAACGACTTATCTGGTACAAAAGTTAAGTCCTTACTATCGTCTTTTGTATATGAACTATCGTCACTCATTAATCATAAAAAAAAATAAAAATAAAAAATGGGTGTTTCTAACTATAAAAATTAAACTTACATTAACATTACATATAACATTGTCGAAGTTGGTAGTCCGGAATGCTCCTTAATTGATTTGACTGGAAATGCCCTGAAGTTGAAAATAGAATGCTCTGAAGACTGGAATGCTCTGAAGTCTGAATAGAATGCTCTGAAGACTGGAATGCTCTGAAGTCTGAATAGAATGCTCTGAAGTTTGAATTGAATGCTCTGAAGTTTGAATATAATGCTCTGAAGTTTGAATTGAATGCTCTGAAGTTTGAATAGAATGCTCTGAAGTTTGAATAGAATGATGTGTCTTGACTCGTTCAATAATAATTTAAACTTAAAACTGCTTAATTAAAAATCCTGTGTTTGCTACAATGGTTCGTTTTTCCGCTGCCACCAATGTTACAAGTCGGTTGACCGTAGCCTCGTACTCGTAGAGTTTTGAACTCAAGTATATATTTAAAATAACAAACACACACTAAATAAGTTAACAGTTAGTTTTATTAATTGAATAGGTATAGACACTGGGTGCTATCCATTTCCAACTCCCCTTCATATCATCTTATCGTACCTTATATCTAAATTTAAGTAGGACAATCCCTCCTATATAATTAGTGCATACTTGCAGATTTGGGATTGTACTTTATTTATACTAAACTATAATAACATCTTTATTTCTTAATACTAATTGTTTTACAAACATCATTGCTTAATCCTACACTATATTACATCCGGTACCTACTATACTAGTTATTTATAGTTAGGTATTCATAACACTCCCCTTGTTAAATGAAAGCTCATGTCCTCATGAGTCCAATAGCCCATTACATCTTTACAAAAAAAACATAATATACAATATAATCAATAAAAAAATTTTTTTATACAATTTAAATTTTACAATTTACTTAATCTCTATCTCCTGTACTTCGTCTACTGAATTTACAGTTAACAATGTTTTAATGTAGTTCATCGAAAATTTATTTTGTTTATACAACTTAAAACATATCTTACATATTACAATTACAAATACTAATATACATAACCCTACTACTAAAGCTACGTATGTTATCTTATATACACTAACATATTCTATATCATCTACATTTGGTTGTAATAACACATCTAATTGTTTTGCATTTAAAGCTAGTGAATGGAAATCGGGATAAGAGTTATTTATTCTTAAATTTTTATTTTGCACATTATTGATAGAAAATGTTTGAATATTAGCTATCAAGTTTATTCTCGGAATGAAATCATATAAAAATTTTGTTTCTACTAGTCGAGTGGGGATTAATTCGAATTCTTTTGTTATTGCGCGACATGGATAAATAAGAGAGATAGTGCCCGTGTCTCGTAAGGTTTGCGACACTAATAAAAAAACGTCAGAATATTCTGTAAATATATCCTTTAATGATCGATATTCTTCCTTGTTTAGATGCTGCAATCTTAAAGATTTTTCCAATAACTGTAAGCGATCTCCTTTTTCTTGAACTTCTGGTAATTTAGTGCACACTTTTAAACTTGTTTCTTCCCACTGCTCGTACAATAGATTGTTCAAATCCACTGCCTGTAATTTGGTCAAATTTTCATTTTGATTTACAATTTTTATTAATATTTGTCGATCCTTCACTGTAGTTATAACATTTCCACATGTAACTAGATCTTGTACTGCTTGTGAATAAATAATTAATGTATCACTTTCTTTTATTCGATCGTCCGTAATTTGTATTGGAACTACCATTTCACATCTTGGTGGTATTATTGCAATGTCGTCATTGTTGATATTTTGAATGTTTTGATTTAATACTGTGGAGTTGCCTTCAGTCACTGCTGACGTAATCTCCTTTTTTGCATAGTCAATTGCTATTTTATTGTCTTCCAAAAATTCTTTACCCAAGATTCCATCATGGGGTATTGGAAAATTATTACTTACGACTTGAAATCTTACTTGTCTTTTTTCTTTTCCAAAATACAATGTTAGACTTGTCGAACCGATTGTGTTAACGAAAAATTCGTTGATACCTTTTAATCGATATACAATTTTTTCATTAACTCTTACATTGTCCTTAAGTGATAATAATTTAATTATATTTATTTCGCTACCTGTGTCAACCAAAAACTTTGAGTCTTGAGTAACAAATTCTGTAGATTGACATAAAACATGATCTTTAAAAAGTTGAGCCTTTAATTTGAATGATCTAAAAATGTTACGGCTGTTGCTTTGATTTCCTGGACCGATCGTTCGCCGTTCTGAATCGACCCTGTTTCGTTTCCCGAAGTTGATGGCTCTGCATTAAAACTTCCTTGACCTGCTTTTTTCTCATTATTGTACTTTAATTTTCTGCATACTCCAATTTCATGACCCGGTTTTTTACAATATTTACAAAAAATTGTTTTGTTATTATAGCTAGTACTGCTTTCTGCAGTTTGTCTATGCATATTCGCTGACCAATTGTTTTGTTTTGAATTTTGGCCTGTATCTGTGACCCAGTTTTTTTGATTGTCTTGCGATTTTTTTTTAAATTCGTGATTTGACTTTGACCAACATACCTTCACCGTGTGGCCTACTTTCCCACAATTAAAACATGTCATTTTCCCTGCTTCTTGTTTGGCATTTTTGACTGTGTTTTCTTATCTGATTTATATGACGTTTCCTCTTGTTGAGCTTCTGCTAGTGCTTCCTCAATTGTGCTTGGATGACTTGCTTTAACTATCATTTTGGCATAAATCTAGTTTAGGGGCCAAGTTATTTATTCAATTTTTTTTATCGAAACTAATGTATTTAATCGAGATAAGAACGATGGTGCAATCAGAATTTGTCCCTCTCATTTAGTTTCGAAGTTATGGTCTTCCAAAGTTTTCGATTTTACGTTTATACGCATGCGCGCAACACTAATATAATGACGCGCGGAGGACCATTTTTGTTATTTTTTTGTACTTACGTATTCGGTATACCTTTTTTTTTTGAAACTTAAGTACTTATGTAGTATGATAGTATGTACCCTGTGACCTACTTGAGGTGGTGTTGCATAGCAAGTCGGGGGATATTTTCGATATTTTCGATATTTTCGACGGGTTTCAGTGGCGATGTCGAAAATTGTATATTAATAAAAATAAAAAAAAAGTGAATTGTAATACACGACTGTCGTTACGGAAAAACACGTTTTTCCATAATTCACACTTATCTTTGTACCAAGTTGTATCGTTCTCATATTTATGGTTGGAGAATGTGTCACTTCGGTTTATTGTAAAGCAGATTAAAATAGCTCAGCAAACAGCTATTGACTGGTCCTCTTTTCATAGGGAGGTGACTATTTCTGCTATGATTACACATCACGATAAAATTGGTAAGTAAATACTATAATTAATATGGCATAAATTCACAATTTCATAAATTGGCAATTTTCTTTTGCTAATGGTTTGTGTAGGAGGGGTCAATAAAATAGTCAAACGGTACCAATCAAGCTAATTTTGAATTTATTAAGTGAGTATTTGAAGACACCAAGTTAGTTTTTTTTACTTATGTAGACGAAGAAAGTGACAACTTGTACTAATTGAAATGGCAATGTTACGAGATGTCCGAAGAACCTCGAGTTGTGCCTTGTGCAACCGAAGCCACTATACACTTATGTTACTTTTTAATTGACCACCGTACGTAGCCGGTAGGCAAAAGGAAGTAATAGGCAAAGGTAGCTACTGTACTTGTTTTAGTAAGGTTAAGTCATTTTATTAGGTCACTTGCTGCCCGAAGGGCAGGTATGCTGTCCCCCCCGCGACCACGTAGGGGTCGCTCCCCCTCCCCTCCCCCCAGGTTAGCTATTTTAGTCCCGGGGGTTTTGGGGGCCGAGCCCCCGTCTAACGAGAGGTCCGGAGGACCTCGAGTTTGGCGACCGGAGCCGGCAGGCGAAGGGAGTCACTAAAATAAATACTTATATTATTCATATTTCATAATGAAATTTAAGTGTATAACTTAGTTAAATTAAGATTATTCTCCTGACCAATAAATTCTGATTGTATCACCATTCTTAACTCGTTCAATTTCATAAGTTTCCAAAAAATAGAACATCAATATTTGTAATAGGCGCAGTAAACTAGAGTGAACGCGTATGCGTAAATAACGCAAAATTGCTAACTTCCAAATGCCATAACTTCGAAACTAAATCCGACCGACAAATTCTGATTGAACCATTGTTTTTAAATAGTTACTATAATTAAGTTCATTATTACTATTATTAAGCTCATTCAATATACATTTTTCAATAATAGGCTTACGACTGTTTGAAGGAAGAAGGTTTTCAGCATTTAACCGTGAACCATTCCATTCAATTTAAAAACCCTGATAATGGCGCACACACCAATAACGTGGAGGGGATGTGGAGACACGCAAAGTCATTTCTTTCGCAATATTGTAGAAAAAAAAAATTTTTCACGGGGTATTTAGCGAAGTTTAAGTTTATTAAGCATTGTAAATCGCTTAATGTAGACCCTCTACCTGAATTTTTTAAAATAGCAGGGGAGTTATATGATCCTGTTAATGCCCGGTTGTTGCAAAATAATTCCGATGAGTCTAATTCTGACGATGACACAGAAGACAACTCTGAATAATAATAAACTTATGTAAATAAAAAGATACTTTAAAATTCGTTTTTTTTTTATATTTTTTTCTAAGATCCCATGATATTTAAAAAATCAATTTTTAAAAACTTAGGCTTTACAAAACACACATTTATAAAAAAAAAAATTTTAAAAAGTCGTTTTTGGTTATTTTTACCGAGGATATGATCTTTTTAAAAATCAATTTTTTGCCCGGTTTTTTTGGTATACCATCAAAAGTAAGTACAATAGGGAAAATGTGATTGCATCAAAAACTTAAGCGTACAAAAACACATTTTTCAAAATAAAAAATCACTCAAAAATGAAACTTTTGTTATTTTTATCGAGGTTACCACGATGTTTTAAAAAATCAACTGTTTTCCGGTTTTTTTGGTATAACTTCCTTAATAAAAAAGAGCGACAATTTTTTCAAACAGATTCAAATTCAGTGCCTTAAAACACACATTTTGAAAAAAAAAATTGAAAAACGAGCTTTGCCCCAAAACTAGATTTGTTTCATCATTTTTACTGGTTGTTTCAATCCTTCTACAAAGATACTTAATGTCTGCGATTTTAAAATTTGTTCTATGACCTCTGCCACTTCTGTATTTTTATCTTTAGTTTGGACATTTAATGTTAAGTGAAATAATTTTTCTAATCTCTCATAAAACGTACCACCATCCTCATCGACTTTCTGCCGAGTTGTTGTTAACTTTAACAGCAAATGTGTAGAAGTATTCCGTGGCTCAAAACAATTTTTTAAAGTTGCCTTCAACTCCTCCCAAGTGCTAATTTTTTTAAACCGAATAACTTGAGCCGCCTTTGCTGTTAAATTTGCAATCAATGCACCTAACATCACGGGTCTTAAACTTTCATCGATACATGAAAAAGCAAACTCCGCTGACCTTATAAAATTTTGTAAACCGTCAGAGTCTTACTTTTCAAATTTTGGTAAGATTCGCAATGCCGCCTCCATAGAAGTTATCAAACTCATGTTGTCAGACTCTGAAACCACTTGACTAGACTCCCGAGAATAAATATAAACTTGCGCGCTAGGGTCAAATGAAAAAGTTTTCTCTAGAATATTAGAGCTAACCCCTGCGGGAACTTTTACCCGTCTACGCTGAATTGATAGATCTAGAGTATTTCGACCACTAACGGGATTCTGTAAACCTAATAGAGTGCTTGTACTTGGTAGTGGATCTACTAATTGACTACTACTGATACAACTACTTTTATTTGGTGTTGATTGTCCAGCTCTACTGTCGTCGGACTCAAACGACTTATCTGGTACAAAAGTTAAGTCCTTACTATCGTCTTTTGTATATGAACTATCGTCACTCATTAATCATAAAAAAAAATAAAAATAAAAAATGGGTGTTTCTAACTATAAAAATTAAACTTACATTAACATTACATATAACATTGTCGAAGTTGGTAGTCCGGAATGCTCCTTAATTGATTTGACTGGAAATGCCCTGAAGTTGAAAATAGAATGCTCTGAAGACTGGAATGCTCTGAAGTCTGAATAGAATGCTCTGAAATTTGAATTGAATGCTCTGAAGTTTGAATAGAATGCTCTGAAGTTTGAATAGAATGATGTGTCTTGACTCGTTCAATAATAATTTAAACTTAAAACTGCTTAATTAAAAATCCTGTGTTTGCTACAATGGTTCGTTTTTCCGCTGCCACCAATGTTACAAGTCGGTTGACCGTAGCCTCTTACTCGTAGAGTTTTGAACTCAAGTATATATTTAAAATAACAAACACAAACTAAATAAGTTAACAGTTAGTTTTATTAATTGAATAGGTATAGACACTGGGTGCTGTCCATTTCCAACTCCCCTTCATATCGTCTTATCGTACCTTATATCTAAATTTAAGTAGGACAATCCCTCCTATATAATTAGTGCATACTTGCAGATTTGGGATTGTACTTTATTTATGCTAAACTATAATAACATCTTTATTTCTTAATACTAATTGTTTTACAAACATCATTGTTTAATCCTACACTATATTACATCCGGTACCTACTATACTAGTTATTTATAGTTAGGTATTCATAACAAACTAAAGGACACTGGTTTTTATTCCTGTACCAGATGCCAAATAGAAGGGGAATATTTACAAAACAGAACGTGTTTTCCGTATGAGTCACTTTCAAATGCTTCACCTAAACGCAGCCATAATGATTACTTAGAAAAAAATAAAGAAGAATTTCATATTTGAAATGATGTGTCAATTATAGCCTTTTTGCCTGGAATTAATGTTGTTACTTCCTTTTCATTGGACTACATGCATTTGATTTGCTTAGGCATAGTTTGTAAACTTATTGTGATGTGGATTAAAGGACCTTTAAGTGTTCGTTATCCATCATGGCAAATAAAAGAAGTTTCCTCAGCTATGGAAAAATTAAAATCACAGATTCCATACGAGTTTGCTCGAAAACCCCGTAGCTTTGAGGAAATAAGTCGCTGGAAAGCAACGGAGTATCGTACATTTTTGTTGTACACTGGTCCAATTTTTATGAAATCAATTCCAAAAAAGAACATTGGAAACATTTTCTAGCTCTTAGTATTTCCGTGACAATCAAGTCCAGATCATTCAAATTTTTTACACATCGCTCGGAATCTATTAGATTATTTCCTTAAACGCTATGAACAAATTTATGGATCCTATTTAATGTCTCACAATGTCCATGGTTTAAATCACATTTGTGATGATTATGATATGTATGGTCCTTTGGATAATGTTTCAGCATTTCCCTTCGAAAATTACATGGGACAGTTAAAAAAAATGTTGCGAAAACCTCATAAACCTTTAGAGCAAATAGTAAAACGTTATAATGAAACTTTTTTACTACCATTAACTGAAAATCAATTGAATCAAAAACAAATATGCTCTGGATTACATCAAAATAACCAAATAATTCAAAATAATTCTATAAATGAATTGCAATTTAGAACTTTAAATTTAAAAAATGTGACACTTAAGACACACGTTGTAGCAGATTCTTATTTCCTAACCACAAATGATGAAGTAGTTAAGCTTATTAACATTATTCGTTCAACAGAAACTAATATTATAAGATTAGTTGGCAAAATGTTTTTACAAAAAAATGATTTGTATCAAAAACCTTTTGAGTCATCTAAATTAAATGTTTATGTTGTAAATTTATTAAGTAGTGAATTGTTTGACTTTAGTGTTAAAAGTATAAAAAAAAAATGATTTTAATACCCTATTCAAATTATGGTTTCATTTCTATGCCTATTGCACATAATGTTAATGCCTAATATTAAATTCTAAAGTTTTATATGTATACATTTATATTTAGTTATTATATTGTAAGTAAAATGTAAAAGTGTAAATACTGTATTATAATTTATTGTAGATTAAAACATGTCGTGGTCTGTAGTTGAGTTTACTGCAGACAATTCAATGTATGTTGTACCATCCCTTTGGTTAAAACAAGATGAGTGTGCTTGGCCAACACAAAATGTATCCAAATTTATTACTCGTCGTAAACAGCCAAATTAAATAGAATTCATTTTTCTAGGTGCAAAACAAATTGGTAAAGCATTAGGTATGTTTCAGATGGTTTCAAATACAATTGTTACAATGGTTTGTTTATTTTATCATTACATAATACATTTTACAGACTCATATGAAGATGCAAAAAGTCAACTTTCCAAAACAGAGTTTACATCAGATATGTCATCAAGTGAAAATAAGAAAAGTAGAAAAGTTAGAAGAAAGAGGCCTTGTGATTTTGATGTTGACAATAAAATAATAAAACATAAAAAAAAGTCTTGCCGAAATCTATTAAAGAAACTATTACTAGTTCTAATTGCTTGAGGAGTGGATTATCCACTGATGGATCATCAAGTAAGATTTACAAAATCATGTTTTTTTTAGTAAACTGAATAATATTGTATTATAAATTAATTAGGCGAAGATGATGGAATCGCAATTGAGAAAGCAGGCCAAGCTTTAAAAACATTGTTACCAAACTGTGCCCACGAGTCAATTAGTTCATCAGAGGTAACAACTCCTGCAGTTGATAAACATTTAGTTCATGAAGAGCTTTAATTCATTAAATATTGTTTCAGGTAAGCTCAAATATATCTATAATTTATAAGATACAAATAAGGTGTGGGCACTGGCAAGGTAACCTGGACTGGAAGGGACTTAGAGGCTGAAAACATAATGTTTTTAGGTATTATTACTTAATTATTTATAATTTATTAAATTATATATAAACTACACTATTATTATACTGCTACTTTTTCAAACAGTGTAAAACTAAACTAATATTGGAAATACTAATACAATATGTGTATTGGGGTAATGGGCATCAATTTTTATCAGAAATCAGTATTAATATTGTTGCTAATTTAATTTATTTTCATTGTTATAGGGGGTGGGAACCATTGTGAAAAAATTAGTGCCTGCATCTGGATATAACTAAAACAATCATTGATCACTTTAAATAGAAATCGATAGTTTTGATTTAAATTTAACCGATGGCTCAATTACTTTTGTTTGTTCTCAGATAATTTCGACGAATCTTTAATATTTGAGCCTACAAAAGTCAATGAAAATGAAATAGTCAAATCAAAAAATGTGTTAAGTCAAGGTAACCTTGAAATCTTTTTTTTATTCTTATAAATATTAAATATTAAAATTAATGAATACATTTTATTTTTAATAGATTTTGATATATTCTTAGCAGATGATTTTCAAAGTACTGTTTTAAGCTACCTCACCAAAATAAGTGTTAATATAGAAGAGATCAACAAAACATTAAACAGGCATGAAGATATTCTAAATACTTCATTTTTTGGAAATAGAACCAATGAAAATTCCTCATCTGATATTAACCAGTATTCAGCTTTAAAATGTCCAATACAAAGTATGACTGAACTCGAACTATGTGAAGAATATTTAACTGATAATAAATTTAAATCAAAAATGGTAGGTTAAAACATTTTTTGCAGTACTTTATAACTTATGATTTTTTTTTTCATTACATTAATTTAGGTAACACAACTAAGTTATATAGCAAAAAAATCGTTATCCAGTACTGTCAGACAAATAACATCTAGATTGATAAGTGATTCAGTTTTAAAAAAATTGAGCTATATTGGACAAAAGAAGAAGAAAATATTTAATAAATTATTGATTTGCAATTTCATTATAGGTGAGTTATTTTAAAAATATATACTCAGTATTATTTAAATTAAAATGTTTTTATTTTTTACATGTTTTTATACCCAATATTTAATAAATTATTGATTTGCAATCTCATTATAGGTGAGTTATTTTAAAAATATATACTCAGTATTATTTAAATTAAAATGTTTTAAATTTTTACATGTTTTTATACCTAATATTTTTTTTTGTATTGATTTTAATAATTATAGATGCTGTCAGATATATCAGATATATACCATAGTTTGCCAATGCTGTAAATTTAGAAATTGAAGAACCACTGAAAGTTTTTATAGCAGTTGCAAAGTCTAGAATAAAAATATAAGTGGATATTTTATATTATAATATTAGACTTTTATTTATTATATAAGTTAAAATCTTTATACATTATACATACTTATAATATATAATATGTATGGCTATTCAGATTTGTATGTTAATATTATAATATTGCAGCTAATTATTCATTATTTAAAATTATTTTTTTTACGAAATTTAAATTTGTATTTCTTCAACTTATATAATTATTATAAAATAGATTCAGATTTCTATTTTTGTTACAATAATAGTTTTATAAATAATTTATTATATAACTCTTTAACAGTTTTGTTTTATGAATAAGTTTTTTTATTTAATTGATTATAATGCATATTATTATATCTATATTGTTTTTCTAATTTTAAAAGTTAATTTTTTTGTTTTGCTTATTAATTAGTTATATATGCGTATAACTGATTCTGCTTTTATATGTATATAATAATACAGATATTGTGTTTAATTTATTTTGTTAAAATGTATTGTTATATTTTGAATAAATTAAATTCAAAATGACGTGTTTTTACATTAATTTAACTATTTTAGGTTTTATTTTTGACCCATTACTTGGTTAAAGAAAGCATATAACAGATAAATAAACTTTTGAAAATCATATTGTTTTACTTACATAAAATTATCAAGTACAAAATAGCAACCAATCAAGTAAACATTCATTTTATTCATCTGATTTTTTTGTTTTTTTTATTATTTTTCAATAATGCTGAAGCTCTATGAAACTGTTCTACATAATAATGTACATTATTTCATAATACATAATAGCTAGGTGTAATTAAAATAATATATAATATTATTAAATCATTATAATAACATTATAGAACTACTAAAGTATTTATGATATTATTATTTAGTCATAATAATAACATAAACATATTATTGTAATATTTAAATAATTATTATTTAGTCATTATTGTTACGTACCCTATAAATATATCAATATATAGTGCACGTATTCGGTGGTGTGGCTAAGTAATTAAGTAGGCAATTACTATAAGACATCATGCCGAGGTCATTGCATAGAGCGTAGTGAACACCGGATTAGACAATTAAGCTATAAAAGTGTTGTCACACGTCTCTTCTTAGAAAAGTCTCTATACTATTGGGACAGGATACGGATCGACCAGAATAACAAATTATGCTACGAGACCCAAATTCTATCCTTGTGCGAACATTCGCTACCACTACGACCACCCACTCTTAAAGTATACGAGCATATATAAGGGAGCCCATGACAAGAGCTCATCAGACGGTTATAGACGGTTATAGAGAGCTATAGACGGCTATAGAACGGCTATAGACGGTTGTCAGACGGTTAGGGATGGACAAGACATTTGGAGGCCGGTCGTAACACCACTCACAATCTTAGTTTATCAAGTTTCAGAGGCAGGTCGTAACACCACTCACCCCACTCTAATGCTTTCATATTGTATTTTTGTATAAATATATGTTAATAAAACACACATTATATCGATATACATCACGTCTTCATTTCTTGAGTTGATATATATATCGAACACGAGTTGGGACGCAACATTATAATAATACCATAAAAATGTTATTTTTTATAATGTTATAATATTATTTAAAATTATTAAAATAATACCATTTTAATATTATTATAATGTAATTTTGCTATCTGGGATACAGTTCAAAATTTGTTCTTCTTCAACTTCTTCAACTTTACCATCAAAATTATCATTATTTATTACATTTTCAACTTGTTTAAAGTAATTTTACATTTAGGTTTGAATGGTTCGATGGTATTTCTTTTGAAGTATTTATATTTTTCTTAATTTTCTTAATAACTTGTTTTAAACAAATGCATAAACAATTATTTGGTAATTATTTATTCAAATAAAGGCTGAATTAAACAGATATATTATAGAAAAATAGCTTGGGTATATGCTACAAATTTACTCAAAACATCTTGCCACATGCATAGGCGCAACTAAGGTAAATATTCTGGGGGGGCTATAGCCCCAAACAAATTTCTTTGCTTCCGTTAGAAATGTTATATTATATTACCTATTTAGTTATAATCAAAAAATAAATACAAATAATTGTCATATTAGTATTCTACATTCGTCGGTTTTTTATTTTATTATATTTTTCCAGTATGTCATTATTATTTATATTATTGGACATAAAAAAAAAAATTGGCTAAATTTGAAAATCGATCTTGCTCCATTGATGTTCTCGACCAATTTTTAATGCGTCTCATCCATGAGAAGGATCGCTCGCATGTTGCCGAACTTATCGGTATGGTTAGAGCTACTTGAAACAGCTTGTATATATTTGGAAATGTATTCTTCTTCACAATTTCTTTGATGGTGTCTTATTCAAAATCATTATTTAAATTTAATGCACAATTTTTAGCAACGAGCATCTCCGCCTTTAAATCATCTCGATTGACATTTAAAATTGACTAAAAAACACAAAATGTTCAATTAATATGAATTTGTATGTATTAAAAAAATATTTTTAAGTTTTCAAAATTTACCTGATATTGATTAATAAAATATTCACTGTTTTTAGAATCCATCTTGAGAAAACTATCTATCGAAGTGGCTAATAATAAGCTTTCGGGACGACATAATAAAAACAATATTTTAAGCATAACTACACCATTTAATTAATTTATTATAATACTATATATATATGTAGTTTTCTTTTTCTTGTTTTGAAAAAATATTGCAAAAATAAAAAAAAAAAAATATGTGTAAGCCAATGTAAAGGTTAGTACAGGTATGAGGTATGAATTGAAGTAATTCATAAACGACATTGACACACCAACCTCCTACTAAAACTCTTAGCTATAATAGTTAATGTACTGCAATACTCGTGAAAAATGTCTATTCAATCCGTGCATTTTTAATATTGTTGAAATGCTGATTAATTGCAACTTCCACAACGTCCGGAATCGAATTAATTAGGTCCGTGAAGTTAGCCGCACAATGTCAAAATTTTGACTCCAGATTTTGTAAATAATTTGTAAGTCATTTGTAAGTATTTGTAAGCACAATTTGGTAATTTGTTAGTACAGCCGTTTTCAATTATCCTCAAAAGTTTAAATCACGGCTAACTTTCGCGAAACTTGGCCGTTTCAGCATTTCAAAGCTTTTGACTACTCCAAATCATCAAGGACAATTTGTAAGTATTTGTAAGCACGAATTTAGAATTTGTAAGTCATCCCTTCCTTAATTATCCCTGAAAGAAAGTTGGCCGTGCTTTGTCGAGCTTTTCGAACTTTGACTGTGCCAAATCGTCAAGGGCAATTTGTAAGTATTTGTAAGCGTGAATTTAGAATTTGTAAGTCATCCCTTCCTTAATTATCCCTGAAAGGAAGTTGACCGTGCTTTGTCGAGCTTTTCGAACTTTGACTGTGCCAAATCGTCAAGGGAAATTTGAAAGTATTTGTAAGCACGAATTAAGAATTTGTAAGTCAACCCTTCCTTAATTATCCCTGAAAGGAAGTTGGCTGTGCTTTAACGAGCTTTTCGAACTTTGACTGAAAGAAAGTTGTGTTTATCTGTAAGTAAATATCTTATTTTATTAATATGAATAACATGATTATTTATTTTAATATATTATACAAATCTCTTACCTGTAATTAAATAAACGACAATTTAAAGTCTATACTTAAAGGTTTTAATAATTATAAAGTTTTATATTAAGTATAATATTATTATATTAGTTTTTATGTCAACCCATCTTGACTGATATCAACCTGTTGTAATCATTAGACACAGTGTGGTTGATAATAGCACAGAATAGAATAATCAGAAAGGACACTGATAAGAAATAACACAGTAACCATAGGCTGGTGTGAAAATCAGTCCACCATGTTTTTGGAGGAAAACTCAGTGTGACCAGAAGGAAAAAATAAATTATGCTACTTCATATATGTTCAATTTTAACTGTATTTCAAGTTAGATAACTCTAATATTAACAGAAATACTTTGTAGACGTGAAATTACAGCAAAAATTGTATTCTGTAAAGGAAGTCCTGTACAACTGTTATTAATGAAATAATATGCCACTGGTTGTTTCCACTTATAATTTAAGCTTTTGACCATAAAACAAAGAACATGTTTTGCTGGTTCGTAAGTTTTTGTTTCATTTGATTGATTGAATCCAATAATAGTGTCCTTTGATAAATTATAAAAAAGATTGGTTTTGATGGACATTTCGTCTACACATAGAACGCAGTCTCTTGCATCTTCTTTTAAATTTTTGAATTTAAGTTCCATAGAATTAAATAAAACATCATTTAATCCTGTCCCAATTTCAATTTTCTGTGTGATTCTTCGCAATGTTCTAGGGGTAGGTAGTTGTAAAATGTTTTTTAAAAATCTGTATGCGATGGGTCCAAAAAAATAAATTGTAAGAGCTAACTGTTTTAGTTTGCTATTATAACGATAACCTTGAGGTTTTCTGTTGGCTAGTTTCACATAATTCTTCATCAACATTCCCAAGTTGGGTGGCAAATGTGCATCAACAACTTCATTGAAATGATCTACAGATGTAATCATTTCTGAAATACGTTTTGTATTTGCATTCAAATTTTCTTCTAACTGCTTGCATTTTATCTCCAATTCACGAACGTGGGTCCTTAAATTTTTCTTCCTTGGAGTATTCACTGATAGCAGCTGAGTTGTTTGGGTGCACATTGAAGTAGAAGAAGAAGTTTGACTACT
Organism: Nasonovia ribisnigri; assembly: GCA_027563435.1. Taxonomy (NCBI): domain Eukaryota; kingdom Metazoa; phylum Arthropoda; class Insecta; order Hemiptera; family Aphididae; genus Nasonovia; species Nasonovia ribisnigri. Next base: position 15,902 of record JANEHU010000217.1, read on the forward strand.
TTCTGAAATTGTTCTGTTGGACGACGTAACGCCTGTAAAAAACAATTTATTTTACATTTAATGGGTTTCAATAAATACTTCATAATAATATAAACAAAAAATAATAAATAGAACATAGTATTGTATTAAAATATAATATCTAATAGTAATTAATAACCCAGATACTTACAAGTTTCTGATATTGTAGAGTTTGATTTCAATGGTGTGCTTGAACTAACAGGTTTTTCAAGAATAACATAATTTTGACTAGTATTAATTAATTCAGTACTTTGATCCAATTCATTGGCTTCATTATTTGTAGCTGGCTCAAAATGAACAACGGTTGATACTAAATAAATATTATCAAAGTATGAATAATTGAAAAATAAACAATTCTGACAATAATTATTTGTTTACTAACCAAACTTGGTAGGAACAGCGGTTGGCAATAAAACAGTTTCTTGAGGATTAGCATACATTTTGGAAATAAAATGTTTGCTACAGACACGATAATTACTAAAAGTTTTTTTCAGAAGATCTAATCGATTACAGTTTGCTAACCATTCTTTAAAACTAAAAATATAAATATAACAACCATTTAATTATGATTGATCGACAAGTGAAAACGAAGCAAATTTACTTACAGATATAAATCCTTAGGGAACCGGTGCATTTTGTTGCATTTTTCTTTGGTCTTACTTTTGCTATTCACACACGATTTAACGATACACACGAGTACCATGATTACGAACACTAACTATATTCTTATATTAGAAAATAAACGATTAATTTAAACTGAATCAACTGTGAATCAACAAAGCGAAAACACGTGAAAAGATGTGTAATCTGTTAGAAATGTTTGAATATTATTATCACTAAATTGTAAACAAATTTACAAATATGATAACAGTTTCCTCCAAAAACATGGCCGCCTTAATTCGACAATATTATCAAAGTGTCCGACCCCTGATAATAGCAGACAGCATAATCTTATATGATAACAAATAATAATCAAGGAGTGCATTTTCTTTACATAGATACTCACCAATTTTCACGTAAGTTTTTCTTCGACGTTGAAACCGTAGTTTTAAGTTAAATTGAAGTGTTTGTGTTTTGTTTATCATCAAATATGTGTATAACTACCTCTTTTTCAAGAAACATGAAGGAAAATCCTTTTTTTCTAATATTTTCATTTTTATTATGAATGTTTTTTATACAAATTAAAATTTTTTTTTTTGCTCATTATTATTATTTTTAATAATTGTATTATTATTTTATTAATTTCACCACCTATGATTATTATATTATATTAATCATCAACATTAATAATATTAGAATTATTTCATTCTTACTTTCTTGTGTTTTAGTTGTACATTGCAATATAATTAAATATTAACGGTCTTTAGGTAGGTATAGAAATAGACCCAGTCTTACCTTTTTACCTGTATATACCTATATTGTATCTGATATCATATCATTTTAAATGTTAACATTAACAAATAATAGTTGTTAAATGGGTACCTACCACTAAACTGTGTAGTGATAAGTGGTAGGTTACCTTTTAGCTGTATTAGATCTGTGAAATTTGAATTAAATTATTTATTATTGTATAATATTTTAATATTAATGGTAGACAAATGAAAATTAACATACAATTTTTTTTACCTTTCTTTATTGTAACTTTTCAAATATTTTAACTGTATTGATCAGTAATGATCTGTAATGATCTATTAACAAAATAATAATAAAAAAAAAAACATTTAAATTTAAATCGTATATATGAGTGCACTAAAATTGTGCGACACGCTGGTTCTTGCTATCGTCACTTTATTTTGCATGTCGTTGAATGTTTCCCATGCTCCATCATTTCTTCTACAAACAGTGTAGAAGTGGCCCACAGTGTTTGGTGTTCCACTATGTATGATGGCGGATCTTAATGTTAGTTTTGTTTTTAAATTTAAAATGATTGGTAACTCCATAATTGTTGCTTTTATTAAATCAAAATCTATAAATATTTTTTTACCAATATCCACAGCTAACTCGTTCTCATGAAGACAATTTCTGCATCTAATAGTGTCGTGAAAATATTTATCTAATTTTCTTTCCAACTCGTCGAACCTCTGTAGAACTAACTTGATAACCTTTTTTGTATTGTTCCATTCAAAACTGCATACACTACATATATAATATTCTATTACACTTTCCAGTCCTTTGCAGATTTTTTCATATGCCGTTGAAATATTTCCTGAACAGTCAATTGAAATCACATTATTGACTAGAGTTTCTGATGGGCATATATTTTTAAGTAAATCAACACGTTCTAATTTAAAATTTTTTGAGTAGCCCTCGGTAACTAAATATTTTATAATACGGTAAATAACAACCGAATCAAATACAGTATCGACGTGCTTACAGTAATCTTGGCTATCAATATATGCACATGATATAGCTTGAATAATAGAGTCATATGGACAAGTATTTGTTAATATTATAGACTCACCATTTAATTTTGTCGTTTTTGTTTTATATTCAAAATTTCCATTTTTGATTTATGCTATTTCAATTTTTTTTTGTGTTTTCAATGTGCATTATTTCTGGATTTGGTGTAGCATAATAAGATGTTCTCTTCTTTTTTTTCTCAGCCAACCCCTTCCAGTTTTCATTGACTTTTGAAGGTGCAATATACTCCATGTCAATAGTTGCAATGTTGTCACATTCTTCTTCTGAAAAAACTTCCGATAATACTACTGTTTTTCTTTTTAACATTTCTTCTTTGTCTGTATTTGGTTTAATGTTTTGATTTCCACCTCATCAGGAATTTCAATTTCTTTTGTAAATATTTGATCATGTTTTGCTATTTTCAACATTCCATCTATTTCTTTTATGTGCTTACAAACAAATTTATCAACACGGAGAGGAAGATTGTCGTTATAAAAAGATCGTTTTTTTAAATCGTTGAAGTAGCTTTCTACAGAAGATGATGATGCCGTTAATTCAGTTATATTAAAATGTTTAATCATTATCGCTGACCATAATGGATATGTTCTCAGTAATTTGAGCAACGAAGTAGAAAAGTCAGGTAAATAATGGAAATTCTCTTTTTCATAGATACAATTGCTTGACGAAACAACGTAATTTACCTTCGATTTTTCTTTTATGGAGTCAATCCATGTTTTTAAACACCCGTCTTCATTTTCGTCATTGGGAATGTCTTGGAACAAGATCAGGTCATCATCATCATCATCATCTTCATCACTTACACAAATTTCATCCATTCCTGCTATTGATTGTTTCAAGTATAATTTTGCTGTTTCAATTGCAAGTTCATTATTTTTTTCATCGTGGCCTTCAAATATGCTATTTGACGTAATTAAAATACTTTCAATTAGGCCTTCAGCACTTTTTAAAGAAGTGCACATGATTAGTCTGGACATGAGTTTAAGATAGAATTTTTTCACAGTTTTTTCCTTTCCATTAAAACATTTCCAATTACTCAAAAATTTCATTACATGTGCATAATCGATCCGAATGAATGTTTTCACATTCATATTTGATTGAAAGGTTGCAACTGAAAATAACTTATCCATGTACGATTTTAAGGTGATTTCTCCTGCTAATGATCTTGCAATAGCTCCCAACAATGCCATTGAATGGTCACATACAATTATTTTTGGAATTTTGATATTAGCTGACCATTCTGATAACCAATGTGTTATTTGATTAATATTATGACATTCCGACAACATTTGAGTTACGGGCAACTGGCCACTGATAGTTCCTGAATGTATAACACCTTGGTATACAAATATGTGAGAAGATTTGTTTTTATTGGGTCGTTCTATTCTTTGACATATTGACCCCGTAGCATCAATGAATAGCTTGCTCATATTTTCATTTTTTACATATTCATTAAATATTATAGTTTGAGCAGGTGTCCAATAAAATACATAAAATGGGTCTAATCCAATTTTATGAATAATTGTGTATAAATGTTCTTCATACTTCATGTTAAGTTATGAATCTAATCCCGATAAATTCGGTGAAACATCTTTGAACTCAGTTTTTTCTTTAAATTCTTGTCTAGCATTCCTTAAGACTTCTAAAGAATAAAGACAACGATTAGATGAATACTCCGAAATGTTTTCTCACCTCCAATTAACTGCCATTTTCCCATCACAAAGTCTTTTTGATATATCTCTTCTCTTTGGTCCAGACAATGGTCTTTTCTTAAGATAGGAATGTTTTTGCTCATTCACATCGTCCATTTTTAAATTTAATGTCACATTTTCAAAATGTTGAGGTTTTTTTGAGCACCAAACATTTATTGACGCTTTACATTCAACACAATAACCTTGACATTTGAAGTAACAGCCGAGATCAGTAGAATTTAATGCATGCCTTTTGAACATCCAAACACAGGATGTTTTCAGTTGTGACGTGATATGATCAAAAAAGACATGAGTCCAACCACTTTTCAAAGATGATTTATTGGGAGATAGCAAAGATGACCAAGTATTAAAATCAAGTACTAAAGTTTTTTCCGTGTTTAAATCATGTATTTGACTGCTGTTAAGTCTGTGTGGTCGTAGAATCATCAGTGTCGTAACATTCTGAAAGTACTTCATTTTTATCGAGTTGTAAAATGTCATGACAATTGTAACGGTTATTTTGTATAATTAAATATAATCCGGATGGTGAAATTTTATTGTCTAATCTCCCACATAGAGATTTCCATAGTGGATCAGTACTTTTGTCCAGAGCGTTTACAATTCCCGTCTTAAAAGTGTTTAGAAGTTTAAATAGTTCATCCTTTCAATTTTAGACTTTCTCCCAGCCATCTTCACACATGAAGAAACTGAGCAAAAGTTTCACGGTATTGACAGGTTTAATTGGTTAGGAAATAATGAAATTGGTTTTCTTGGAATGTGATAGTTTCAAAATTGTAACAGTATTTTTTTGGGACTAATAGTATGATATTTATTTATTTATTTTGTAAATTATATTTTTTGAATATAACTAATTCACAAACAAAATGACAAATTATACATAGTAAAAACAAAAGTAAAATACATAGAACAATATGCAACACTCGATGTAAGCATAGTTTGTATTAGGAGAGTTGAGTTAAATTTTATAAAGTTAAGTTATCAATTATTTCATACGTTCTCGAAACAATACAACAAAAATAATAGAATTAACTATAATAAACTATAATAAAAAATATTTTATCAAGATTTGTTTAATTTTTTCAATCCAATCAAGATTTTTTATTGAATATTGATTTTTTTATTGATTTAATATTTTTTATTCAAATAACATTTATAATAAAATAAAATTTTTGTTATAACATACAGTTTTTTTAATGGATATTTAATCAAATTAGATTTTTTTTCAAATTCATTTTTTCTTAAACAGATTTGTTTTAATAAAGATTTTTATTTTTTTATTTATTATTTTAATTTTTTTTTATTCAAATTGCATTTATATTTACATTTTTTTTTTAAAGTATTGATTTTCTTCTATTAAACTTAGCTTGTTGTTTATAATTTTATATTATTATATATTAATGTTTTATGACAATATATAAAAGCTAGTACCTACCCAATGGCCCAAGTTGCCACGGGTTAATTAATAAAAAAAAAACCTAAAGAGGAAATTTTTGTTGTATATTTTAAATATTTAATATAATTATATTTAATATTTATTTTTAAAGTAAGTTCAAAGTTGTCATAGTGGAAAAAGAAGGAAATATTTGTGCCCCACCTTCAATGAACCCCACGAGCCGCCACTGGACTCTGGAGTTGATCGGGTGAAGTCGGGGTGCTGGCTCCCCGGCACAAAAATATTGATATCTGTTAAAGTATGGAGTTGCAAATTTCCAAAACCGCGTTGCAAATAGTTGCAAATAAGTTGCAAAATATTGACATAGGTTTGAAGTTGATCGGGTGAAGTTGGGGGGCCAACTTCACAGACGTATAATTGTATAATATAATCAATGGTAAACCAGTAAATAAATGGTTTTATAGTTATATTTAGTTAAATACCTAATATTATTAATACCTACATTAATATTATACAATATTATGAATCAATTAATTTTTAAATTGTGGTGAATACAACCTTAAATATAAGTAAAGTTAATTTTATTGATACCCATGAAAAGAAACTCCTTTTGTGTACCGTTGGGTACAATTATATGCAGAACAAGATATTATAACTATTTTTTTTTTGATAATATATACGTACAATTATCTTATATTTATAATTACCAATGGTAAATAACAAATTTGAAATTATAACTTAATAACTCATTATTTATTACTTATCAGTTATTACGCGTCAAGGGACAATACTAGTTTTTCACATTATAAGAAAAGTCAGGTCCGTTACCCCAGTACCACCAAACTAAAAATCAAAGTCAAAAAGTATCCTATCGATTGTTATTTCATTTGTACACATTTGTAATACTAATTAAAACATTTGTGCACCTCCCCAAACTTGGGAAAATCAATTTTCCTTTGGCGGTACTGGGGTAGCGTTACTCCAGTACCACCATCGGCTTGTATTGATTCCACCAGGACCGTATTGAGGGGAGGGCCAGGGTGGGCCATTGCCCCTCTTGGTGGGACTTGGGGTTTCAGTAAAAATTTTATTAAAAAATCTAAATTTGGTAAAAATCTTGATAAAAAATGTATATAAAATAAAATAAAATTAAACTAAAAATAAATAAATAAATTTGATAAAATTATATAAATTGGAAAGGAAAATATAGTATTCTAGATATGATAAAAAATCCAAATTTCATAAAAAATTTATAATTTCATAAAAAAATCTAAATAAAATAAAAAAAAACTGAATAAGATTTAATGATAAAAAAACAATATATATGATAAAAGACAATCTAAATTTGATAACAATCATGATAAAACAATCTTAATTTGATAAAAAAATGTATATAAAATTAAAAAATTAATTTAATTAAAAAAAATATAAATTTGAAAGAAAAATGTATATTTGATATACAATTGAATTTCTAGATATGATAAAAAAACCAAATTTCATAAAAAAATATAATTTCATAAAAAAATCTTTAAAAAATCTAAATTTGGTAAAGATATTAATAAAAAAATGTATACTAAATAAAATAAAACAACTCTAAATAGAATAAAAAAAATATTCATAAGTTTTAAATATGATAAAAAATCTATATTTGATAAAAATCATGATAAAACATTCTTTAATTTATACAAAAATGTATATAAAATTAAATAAAACTAAACTAAAAATATATAAAAAATCTATAAAATAAATAAATAAATTTGAAAGAAAAATGTATATTTTTGTGTGTCTGCTATTACCTATTAGGACAGCAAAAGTACTTGGATTTTCTTCAACAGTAATTTTTCTGTTAGGAAAATGAATCTAGTTAGTGCTTTGGGGGGCCAAAAATAAAAATTTCCCAGTAGATTCTATATCTAGATTCTAGAATCTAGATTGTACTTCAAATAAACATTTATTATTAAATTTACATTTTTTTAATCAAATTTTTTTTTTATCAAAAAAATTTTATCAAGATTTTTATAAAATTTAGGTTTTTTTTATCAAATATAGATTTTTATCATATTTATATCTTACCAAAATTTTTTTATTCTATTTAGATTTGTTTTATTTAGTATACATTTTTTTATCAAAATTATTAAAAATTTTAGATTTTTTAAAGATTTTTTTATCAACATTTATATAGATTTTTATCTTATTTAAATCTTATTTAGATTTTTTTATTCTATTTAGATTTGTTTTATTTAGTATACATTTTTTTATCAAAATTCTTAAAAATTAATAGTTATTAGGTATTTATTGCAATATTGCTGATTTCTAAATAATTACAATGATTGAAAAGGAAGCAAGTAATCGGGAAACGATAGTTGTGGAAATTAAGAAAACAGATACATAAATTTTATAATTTTATATAAATTAATTATTTGGTTGGGTTTCATCGTTGAATGAAGTAAAAAGAACAAATAAGCATAATGAAACAGAAAACATTATACATTTAATATATACTAGTTATACTATAGTCTACAACACTTACCTTTAAATATTTTAAAATGCTTGATAAAAATACTGTTAACTTGTTAACTGTGAAACAATTATAATTAAAAATTGGTAGTGCGAGTACCTACCACCACAAGAGACGTACACTCTTTGAATGAATAATTCAATTATATAAAGCACACAATAATAATACCACAATGTTAAAATAATAATAACAATCCCAAAATAAAATAACTAAATATAAAAATAAAATATCAATAATCAGCCTATACAACACAACATTATAAATAGCATCCATCTAAAATATATGATACTAATTTTAACGTGTATTGTACATATTACTATTATTATTATTGTTATAACTTATAATGAACTATAATATTGACTTCGTATTTACAATTTATTTTACTTTTAACTCTATGTTATATTTATATTTTTAGTTTTCAATAATTTATAGGTCTCGATCTATAATAATTATTATTTATTACTTTATTATAGTCAAATCAAAAAAGCATATTATGAGATATTATTAGTACGTGGTTAGTGATATTGTCGTATAGCGTAACGACTGTGCTTGACTCACACACACGGGAACAGAAATATAGAATAATATGTAGAAAACAAATGCCTTACAAAATTATATTTAACAATTAACATATTATAATGCAACGCCAGTTTAACGTCGAGGACTAACTCCCAAATCGACACCATTGTTGGTCTTTAATAATTTATATTTAAAACTTACGGAAAATTCAAATTTAATAATTAAAAAAAAACAAATTAAAACCTCAGTATATTTTTTTTATATTAACACACTACAATATATTGTGTGGACAAACCATGTACGTTAAGAATCGTTTTACGTACCTATACAATATACAGTACCTACTAGCCAATTTTTGTGAAGGACCGGAGAGTGTAAGAGAATATTATAAATGCAGTATAATTGCAGTTTTGAATGGAACAATACAAAAAAGGTTATCAAGTTAGTTCTACAGAGGTTCGACGAGTTGGAAAGAAAATTAGATAAATATTTTCACGACACTATTAGATGCAGAAATTGTCTTCATGAGAACGAGTTAGCTGTGGATATTGGTAAAAAAATATTTATAGATTTTGATTTAATAAAAGCAACAATTATGGAGTTACCAATCATTTTAAATTTAAAAACAAAACTAACATTAAGATCCGCCATCATACATAGTGGAACACCAAACACTGTGGGCCACTTCTACACTGTTTGTAGAAGAAATGATGGAGCATGGGAAACATTCAACGACATGCAAAATAAAGTGACGATAGCAAGAACCAGCGTGTCGCACAATTTTAGTGCACTCATATATACGATTTAAATTTAAATGTTTTTTTTTTTATTATTATTTTGTTAATAGATCATTACAGATCATTACTGATCAATACAGTTAAAATATTTGAAAAGTTACAATAAAGAAAGGTAAAAAAAATTGTATGTTAATTTTCATTTGTCTACCATTAATATTAAAATATTATACAATAATAAATAATTTAATTCAAATTTCACAGATCTAATACAGCTAAAAGGTAACCTACCACTTATCACTACACAGTTTAGTGGTAGGTACCCATTTAACAACTATTATTTGTTAATGTTAACATTTAAAATGATATGATATCAGATACAATATAGGTATATACAGGTAAAAAGGTAAGACTGGGTCTATTTCTATACCTACCTAAAGACCGTTAATATTTAATTATATTGCAATGTACAACTAAAACACAAGAAAGTAAGAATGAAATAATTCTAATATTATTAATGTTGATGATTAATATAATATAATAATCATAGGTGGTGAAATTAATAAAATAATAATACAATTATTAAAAATAATAATAATGAGCAAAAAAAAAAATTTTAATTTGTATAAAAAACATTCATAATAAAAATGAAAATATTAGAAAAAAAGGATTTTCCTTCATGTTTCTTGAAAAAGAGGTAGTTATACACATATTTGATGATAAACAAAACACAAACACTTCAATTTAACTTAAAACTACGGTTTCAACGTCGAAGAAAAACTTACGTGAAAATTGGTGAGTATCTATGTAAAGAAAATGCACTCCTTGATTATTATTTGTTATCATATAAGATTATGCTGTCTGCTATTATCAGGGGTCGGACACTTTGATAATATTGTCGAATTAAGGCGGCCATGTTTTTGGAGGAAACTGTTATCATATTTGTAAATTTGTTTACAATTTAGTGATAATAATATTCAAACATTTCTAACAGATTACACATCTTTTCACGTGTTTTCGCTTTGTTGATTCACAGTTGATTCAGTTTAAATTAATCGTTTATTTTCTAATATAAGAATATAGTTAGTGTTCGTAATCATGGTACTCGTGTGTATCGTTAAATCGTGTGTGAATAGCAAAAGTAAGACCAAAGAAAAATGCAACAAAATGCACCGGTTCCCTAAGGATTTATATCTGTAAGTAAATTTGCTTCGTTTTCACTTGTCGATCAATCATAATTAAATGGTTGTTATATTTATATTTTTAGTTTTAAAGAATGGTTAGCAAACTGTAATCGATTAGATCTTCTGAAAAAAACTTTTAGTAATTATCGTGTCTGTAGCAAACATTTTATTTCCAAAATGTATGCTAATCCTCAAGAAACTGTTTTATTGCCAACCGCTGTTCCTACCAAGTTTGGTTAGTAAACAAATAATTATTGTCAGAATTGTTTATTTTTCAATTATTCATACTTTGATAATATTTATTTAGTATCAACCGTTGTTCATTTTGAGCCAGCTACAAATAATGAAGCCAATGAATTGGATCAAAGTACTGAATTAATTAATACTAGTCAAAATTATGTTATTCTTGAAAAACCTGTTAGTTCAAGCACACCATTGAAATCAAACTCTACAATATCAGAAACTTGTAAGTATCTGGGTTATTAATTACTATTAGATATTATATTTTAATACAATACTATGTTCTATTTATTATTTTTTGTTTATATTATTATGAAGTATTTATTGAAACCCATTAAATGTAAAATAAATTGTTTTTTACAGGCGTTACGTCGTCCAACAGAACAATTTCAGAAAGTAGTCAAACTTCTTCTTCTACTTCAATGTGCACCCAAACAACTCAGCTGCTATCAGTGAATACTCCAAGGAAGAAAAATTTAAGGACCCACGTTCGTGAATTGGAGATAAAATGCAAGCAGTTAGAAGAAAATTTGAATGCAAATACAAAACGTATTTCAGAAATGATTACATCTGTAGATCATTTCAATGAAGTTGTTGATGCACATTTGCCACCCAACTTGGGAATGTTGATGAAGAATTATGTGAAACTAGCCAACAGAAAACCTCAAGGTTATCGTTATAATAGCAAACTAAAACAGTTAGCTCTTACAATTTATTTTTTTGGACCCATCGCATACAGATTTTTAAAAAACATTTTACAACTACCTACCCCTAGAACATTGCGAAGAATCACACAGAAAATTGAAATTGGGACAGGATTAAATGATGTTTTATTTAATTCTATGGAACTTAAATTCAAAAATTTAAAAGAAGATGCAAGAGACTGCGTTCTATGTGTAGACGAAATGTCCATCAAAACCAATCTTTTTTATAATTTATCAAAGGACACTATTATTGGATTCAATCAATCAAATGAAACAAAAACTTACGAACCAGCAAAACATGTTCTTTGTTTTATGGTCAAAAGCTTAAATTATAAGTGGAAACAACCAGTGGCATATTATTTCATTAATAACAGTTGTACAGGACTTCCTTTACAGAATACAATTTTTGCTGTAATTTCACGTCTACAAAGTATTTCTGTTAATATTAGAGTTATCTAACTTGAAATACAGTTAAAATTGAACATATATGAAGTAGCATAATTTATTTTTTCCTTCTGGTCACACTGAGTTTTCCTCCAAAAACATGGTGGACTGATTTTCACACCAGCCTATGGTTACTGTGTTATTTCTTATCAGTGTCCTTTCTGATTATTCTATTCTGTGCTATTATCAACCACACTGTGTCTAATGATTACAACAGGTTGATATCAGTCAAGATGGGTTGACATAAAAACTAATATAATAATATTATACTTAATATAAAACTTTATAATTATTAAAACCTTTAAGTATAGACTTTAAATTGTCGTTTATTTAATTACAGGTAAGAGATTTGTATAATATATTAAAATAAATAATCATGTTATTCATATTAATAAAATAAGATATTTACTTACAGATAAACACAACTTTCTTTCAGTCAAAGTTCGAAAAGCTCGTTAAAGCACAGCCAACTTCCTTTCAGGGATAATTAAGGAAGGGTTGACTTACAAATTCTTAATTCGTGCTTACAAATACTTTCAAATTTCCCTTGACGATTTGGCACAGTCAAAGTTCGAAAAGCTCGACAAAGCACGGTCAACTTCCTTTCAGGGATAATTAAGGAAGGGATGACTTACAAATTCTAAATTCACGCAGGGGTCGGACACTTTGATAATATTGTCGAATTAAGGCGGCCATGTTTTTGGAGGAAACTGTTATCATATTTGTAAATTTGTTTACAATTTAGTGATAATAATATTCAAACATTTCTAACAGATAACACATCTTTTCTTTTATTATATAAGACTAGACTTCGGGCGTTTGTCATCCCGCCTGCGGCGGAAAGACTGTGTGGGCGGTGGTGCTCTTTGTCGATTCACCTCGGGCGATGCTGGGTTTTTCGATTCGGCCTGCGGCGGGAACGCGGGGTCGTCGGGTATCGTCGTGTTGGCAGCACTAGTATGGTGGTAATTTTTGAATGCGGGAGAGTGTCTAGTCGTAAGTCACGGCCGCAGAAAATCGACCGGCGATTCAAGTCGATCGTACGACAAAGCCAGCCAGGTGGGCAATCCAAAGACGTGTATGTCCGGTTCTTGAGTGTGTGTGTTGAAATCGGAAATTCTGATTCTGAGTTTGAGTGTCTCGCTATCAGTCATCTCGGGAGTAAGTCGATTCCCGAACGGACAATCCGCTCGCGGCGGATCGGATGCAGTGGGAGTCAAAGTCGCTCGTATGCAAGTAGATAGTCAGGTAGGCCATGCACCGGGCGTGTATGTGTTGCTGGTTTGAAATGTAAGTGTTGAAAACCTTATTTATTCATCAGAATAGAGTTTTTTATATATTTAGAAAAAATCTAATTTAGAACGGCAAAGCAACAAAAATAAATGTATGTACATAGGTATATTATATGCGTTTATCTACCTTAATCCAACGTAACGCAGTAACATGACACAATTGAAATATAACTGCGTCAGATAGCAGACAATGTTAATTATTGCGCTAATATATCAACCATAAAAATAAACATTTTAAAAATAATAATATATAAATACGTGAAAAAAAACGCAAAAAAAATGAGATTTCGGGCGGCTATGCTATTCAGACGGCCTCCGCAATCCATCGGATTCAGCCGGTATCGAACCGCCTACCATAGTGTTACACATGTCCTACGCCTTAACCTACCTAACTACTATATACTGATAGATATACTACACTACCTATCGAGATGAAATGTACAATTAAATCTATAGCACTTGAGCCATTTCTTCACAACGACGAATTCTGTATTAAACATGTTAATTCGTAGAAATCGTGTGTACTAAAACCTTAAATCGCATATTTTTACGTTTCCGGTGTGTATATATCGTGTGGTTTTATTGTAGTCCGATAAACATATACTGAAATAAAGACAATTAGGTACATAATAAACTAACGCTCCACCGCCGGGTATCCTGCCTAACGCCCTAATCATACCTACCTAGCCACTGAGATGAGAATCGGAGTGAAATAAATGCCTCTTAAAGGTGTGATTCCTTAGAACGCGTTTAGTGACGCGCGACCGGCGCGGGTCACGCGGCGCGACTCAAATTTTAGCCGCGCGGCTGAGTGCCGAATCCTTTAACTGCGAAACGCGCCGCAACAGACGCGCGGCACGTCGAATTTTGAATTAATTTATATTCATATTCGATCATTACAACCTTGCGCGTTGCATTGATCACAAGTCTCTTGTTTATTTCCGATCATTTGTAATAATTTAATTGTGAACCATGTTGCGTAACAAAGTTTTGATTAATCTTCTATTAGAAGAAATAGAAGACGAAGAAATTATTATTTATCAAGTTATGACGAATGAAGTTCATGATATGTTTCAATCCAGAAAAAAAGAAGGATTTTTTAGTATCTTAATTGAAAAACATTTGTTTAGCGATGAAAAAAAATTCAGAGAATTTTTTAGATTAAATTGGGAACAATTTAACTATGTTCTTAACTTAATTGAAGACGATATAAAATCAAATCGCACCAACAGAGTAAGAGAGCCTATTTCACCGGCGGAGAAATTAGCTGTAACTTTAAAGTAAGCATTTTTCCTTAAAATATGCAACAGCCGCATGATTAACACATAACTTTTATACGTTTTTACGTAAATGTTTTAATTATTCATATAAAATAACGAAATCAGCAAATTCTATAACTCTATAAGTGCTATAATATTAGTTTTAAATGTATTGAATTAATATAATATAATAATATGTTCTAAAAAAAGAGAGTTTATGAATAATAGTCTCGCACTCTCACCAATCACTATTATAAAATATAACCATCGATTGATTCTAAATACTAATGATACTATGCAACAAGAAACCAAGGAAAATAATTAAAAATAGTTTCAAATTTAAAACCAAGGTTACTATAAATTAAGTAGTTGAGGTATAAATAACTTAGTTGAGGAAAATAACTAATAAAAATAACAAACCATAGTCTCAGTGAAAATAAAAATAATAACATTACTGTCATTTAGCTAGTACCTATAGCATTTTTAAAATAAAGATAACGATTTTATAAATAAATAAAATACACTTCTGTTGAAACATAAACATAAAAACTAGGATAATATTGCTCCAATGATTATAATGATTAATTATTATGAAAATTTTCTGTCCACCTGGATTCTGAAGAACTTCCATCAAGTTCAGAGGAGTGTGTTGAATAGGTTGTATAATTTATTGGAACTAATGCTTGAGGACTGAAATTTATATTTTCTGGAAACACATAATTGGAAGTACTGCCAGTTTGATCCAAAGATTTTAGATTCTGACGTTCCAATTCGTTTATAACTTTGAGTACATCCATTTTTGCTTTTATTTTGAGTTCTGGCGAAAATTGTTTGACTGTAAGCGACATACTTTTGAAAAAAACATCGATGGAGTCCTCTGGTTCTTCTATTTTTGTAAGCTCTTCCATTAAACGGATTCTTTCTTCGCTTCTTTTATTTAAAATGTCGACTAGTTCCGTTTTTTTTGATCGTTTTTGACTAGTTGATTCTTTCTCCGACTTCTCTGCTACCGCTACTGGCTCAAAAGTTGATACTGATGATACATTTTCAATTTCAGGTTCCGTTTGTGTAATAACACTATTATCATTTGAACTTATGTGATCTTCCTCAATTGTATCTCCTTCGTGGGACACATTTGTTACGCTCCTATTCAGTATCATAATGATAACATTATTAGTATTTAAATTACATTTTATATACACCAAAAAATAAAAATGTGTCATATATTATTACTGTCTCTCATATATTGATTTATCCATAAAAGATAAAGCATCCTCAAGAATCCATTTTGATGGTTTTTTTTTCGTGGCAGACCCAGTACCCAACTTTCTACTTCTCCTTTTTTTATTGTATGTGTCCTTAATGTTTTTCCAGCGCTTTTTACAATCGTCAACTGCATCAATATAATTAAGTAATACTTATTAAAATGTAATGATATAAATAAAATAAAATTGTATATAAAATAACATTTGATATACAGTAGCTAAACTCGTTGAAAAAATATTGTATTTTGATTACAGCTCAAAATTAAAATTCATAAAAAAAATCATTTATTATTTAATAAATTGTTTGTCAGTATTCATTATAAATTTTTTTAACTACTATCTCCATTATATTTCGAATTAAAGCTATGACTTTCAATTAATTTACATACTGTATGTAATATAGTATAATATGTAATATAATTATTATATTTATTTATAGACATTACATATATTTTTTTATTCAATAAGTCTTGCAATGATATAAACATAATTAATATTAATAAACATTAATTATTTATAATAATTTATATATCTTTTATGTCAAAAATAATACCAAATTTGTGATAGCCTACAATCCTACATATACTCAGAGTTGGGCGTTATTCGAATGAAATTTTATTTAGATGAAATTTTATTCGAATAAAAAATTATTCGAATGATTATCTAGATAAAATTTTGCCCAACTCTGCATATACTATTATTATTTATTTATTAATAATTTAGCCAGCAATTGTACCCGTGCGATTTGCACTTATCCATACGGCACCTAATGTCAAGGCTGGGCAAGTTAATGATTTTTTTTAACTCAGTTAAGTTAAGTGGCACCAATAACAAAAAGTTAAAAGTTAATTTAATTTTAGATTAACTCAGTTAAGTTAAAAGTTAATTCCATTTTTTTTAAACTTTTTATTAAGTTAAAAAAAGTTAATTTTTTTTTACACACCGCTAGAGTACTTTATTTTTTCCAAACCATATCTAAATTATAGATCATGATGTTTATATTTTATACAGCATTTCCATATGGTATATAACCTATATTATTATTTATTATTGTTATTTGATATAATAATTTAATAACAAAAACCTTTTATTAAAATTAAAAATAAACAGGGTGTTCATTAGAGTAAAGAGTGATTGGAACATTATAAAATTTTTAACTTTAAACAATTCACGGAAAATATTATTTTGACATAACAACAAATTGACAAAAAATGAAATGTAAAAAATATTAAAAACAAAAAAATGAACTTAACTTATTTCTTAAAATGAAAAATTAATTCGTTAAGTTCACGTTTATTAAACTAAATATTTAGTACGATAATAGTTAAGTTAATGAAAATCCAAAAGTAATTAGTTAAGTTAAAAAGTTAAAACAAAATTAACTTTTTAACTCGTTAATGCCCAGCCTTGCCTAATGTACAGCAGAATGGTACCCACAATAACATTATTATTTATATTATATATTTATTGCTGTCAATAAATTCAAGTATTTTTATAATTTAATTTTTTTTAACAGGTTTATGGCGACTGGAGAATCTTTTCGGTCCCTAGCTTTTGCTTTTCGCATCTCCCAAAGTTATATTACGCGTATTGTGAGACTAGTATTGAAAAGTTTGAGCAATCGATTGACACCCATATTATTACCACCACCAACCAAAAATGATATGGTAGAAATATCGAAAGAGTTTTGGGAAAAATGGAATTTTCCGAATTGTGCAGGTGCCATTGATGGCAAACATATTCGTATTTTTTCACCAAAGAATAGCGGATCATTGTTTTTCAACTACAAAGATTTTTTTTCAATTGTTTTGTTAGCGATTGTAGATGCTAACTGTAAGTTTATTTATGTAGACATCGGATCCTATGGCAAAGAGGGTGATAGCGGTATATTCACAAAATCAAAAATCTCAGAAAAAATGAAAAATGGTGATTATTTTCCACCTAATGCTAAAGTTCCAAATTCAGACAAAATATTACCATATGTTTTCATTGGCGATGAAGCTTTTCGTTTAGACCCTCATATGATGCGACCATACTCGAAAATTGAATCCAGAAATGATAGTGAGAAAAAAATTTTTAATTATCGTCTTTCACGGGCAAGAAGAACTACTGAAAATAGTTTTGGACTGCTGAGTCAGGTGTTTAGAGTTTTTTACACCCCTATTCCACTAAAAACACAAACTGTTGATCATCTTGTGTTATCTGCGTGCTGCCTACATAATCTTTTACGTAACCAATATAAAATAAAGAATACAACAGAACGATACTATACATATAATTACGATCCAAATGACTCTCCTCCGAACAATATGATTCAACTTGAGCGTACGGGAGGTTATGGTAATTATGAAGGCTTTATGGTAAGAGATGAGTTCAAACAATTTTTCAATTCCCCACAAGGTACAGTCCCATGGCAAAATTATCATACTTTAAGAACAGATACTTCATAAAAACGATACCTAATATTATGTTATGTCTTATGTTTAACAGAACAATATTTGTATTAATTATTATTTTTAAATATGTTTTAAAAACAAAACATATATGTTTTTTATATCAAAATACCTATTAACCTATTGATTATATTTTATCTTTAATGACTATATTTAGTTATAAATTCAGTTTGATTATTAATTTTGTATAGCATTACGTTTATATTAATTTTAAA
This sequence comes from Nasonovia ribisnigri, assembly GCA_027563435.1. NCBI lineage: Eukaryota > Metazoa > Arthropoda > Insecta > Hemiptera > Aphididae > Nasonovia > Nasonovia ribisnigri. Next base: position 34,270 of record JANEHU010000217.1, read on the forward strand.
AATGTACGTTCTCAATGTATAGTATAGAAAAAATAGTATGAAAGAATAAATTATAGTATAATATAATATAATATAATATAAGAGTAATTTACTATTTAATAATAATAATATAATAAAATATTACATTATATTATATTATATATTAAGTGTAATATAGGTACTATTTCATAATGATAATATAATCAAATATAATATTATAGTATTAAATATAATATAACATAATAATACCTGGCTTGTTCACTTCATTTGAAATCTGTTTCCACACATTTTCCCTTACTGTTTGGTCCTTATATAAAGTGTGTTTTAAATCATACAGACAAGGGTGGTATCCTACAAGTTCTGCAAGCGTTTTATCATCTTCAGATGAAAATATAATTTTTGATGACATTTTTATACAATATTATAATAAGTATAATAATAAGTATAATATATATAGTATATAATAATAGTATATATTTTAAAAGACGTGCGCGACCGCGTCTCGACTGCCTCTGAAGCGGTCAGAGTCGCGCGCGGCAGACGCGTTGTAGAGAATCGGCTACATTTAAAAATAGGCAAAGAAGTCCTGACGCGACCAAAAATAGAATCGCGCCGCGTCAGCCGCGCCGGTCGCGCGTCACTAGACGCGTTCTAAGGAATCACACCTCGCCGCCGCCGAGGAGAATCGCGAACGCTACGCCGTCGTCCGCCGTGGACTCCCGGGTCGGGCGGTCTACTGTTTTCCGACGCGTTCTAACGAAGAAAAAGCGATTTACGGGAAAAAAATCGGAATTTCTACACATAAATACATATTATAAATAAATAGTTTGTTCCATATAAATATATAATACTCTACCTATATGAGTTATATCAAATAGTATATAGACACATATTATCATTATACAATTTAATTTTCAGACTTTAATTATAGGTACATAATTAATATTATTTAGAATCTGTAGCAGTATTTGAATGCTACACTAAATTTATATAAAATGTAATATATCAAGTACCTACTACATAGTATGTTATATATTTATTACTATTTAACCTCATAATCGATCCCTTGTCTGACTTAGATGCGTTGACAAATGGCTGTGGATATCAATTATATATAGTTATTTATCAATTGTCTATAAATTAACTTGATTTTATGCTCACGATGAATAAAACCTATCTACCTATAGTATAGTCATAGTATAAACCTAGTTCATCAAATATTATAGCAATATCATTATAAAATTTTACTGCCAGAATTTAATTAAATACATGAAGATCTATTAGTTTATAATAAAGTATTATAGTATTATATAGAATCTGCAGCAATTTTGTATCATACATAATATTATTACAATGAAAATCAATAACGGTGGCACAATTTTTAGTCATATTACCTTAAGGTACGGTTTCCCTTGCGCGATCGCGAACGCGATCTGCGTTCTAAGATCGCGCGTCCCGATCGCGCGACTGCTGATACAATGTAAATTAATAGCGTTGGTTTCCCCTGCGCGATCGCGGTCGGCGATCTAAATTTGTTCGCGGCGCGAACGCGGACTGGTCTCCGAGCAGACAAATCGCGTTCGCACCGCGATCGATGTGTTGTTTTGATGATATTATTTAATATTATTAATATACAACTCATTTATGATTGAACACTCGTTGACATCAGTCGTTCAAAACATGAGTTCTTCAATGGTAAAATTTACTAAGGAGCAAGACGAGATATTGGTTGAATCTGTAGCTAAACACCCCCCAATTTATAATCCCCAAAGCAAAGATTATAAAGATTTGAACATACGGGATGCAATTTGGAAAGATATAAGTTGCAACGTTGGACGAAGTGGTAAGCAAAATATTATTATAAATATTGTTTGTAAAAAGTATTAAATTTGTAGGAATATAAATAACTTTGTATTTACATTGAAATTATAATATATTATTATAATATTACGATTATAACAAGTGTACAACAGATAATTTAACTATTTAAGTTTAAAATAAATGATTATTTTCAAGATAAGACCATGACACTGTCTCTATTTATGATTGAGTATTTTAGAAGTGATGAAAGCACGTGTAGGTACATCTATACAACAAGCAACAAGCTAAAAATAAATTATAATTTCTGGACATTTATTTTTATCGTGTATATTATAATATCAAAACTAATTTTAATCTCCGTGATATACATTATAATGAATTATGAATTATTTTTAAAATATTAAAATAGTAAAATAATTTTTGAAATATAAGCATTTTTGTGTGAGACGGTTACTTATATTAAACATTGTTAAAACTAATTATTTATTTATTTAAAAAAAAAACACACACTAAGTATTGGTCGAAGTATTGGTAGATGATATTCTTGAAATTTGGTGATTTTGCCACGAGACTGCACCTTCTTGAATAAAAAATTGTTTAAATTTTTCTCTAACATCAAAACCATCTGCACTCGCAAAGCCACCTCTACTACATAAAGTGCCCATCTCAATACTTTGTCCTTCGTCATATTCATAGTAAATTTTATTACCTTTTTCGAAAAACGCATCTCTCAGCATATTGTGCAAACAACATGCGACAATAACTAAATCGTCGCATACTTCTACATCAATTGCTATTGCAGTATGAAATACTCTGAAAACTTGTGCTAATAAGCCAAATGCATTTTCCGTCACCCTACGACAACGACTCAACCTGTAATTAAAAATAGTTTTTGCTCTATCTTGTTTAGCTGTAGATCTAGAGTACGGTTTCATTATATGTCTGTGAAGTCTGAATGCTTCATCGCCAACAATAACAAATGGTGTAGAATTATCAGAGCCCGGTAGTTTTTCGTCACTTGGGAAATTAAAATTGCCAGAATAAATTTGTTGTCCCATTTTTGATTTTCCAAATATGCCACTGTCTCCTTCTTCACCATAGGACCCAACATCAATGACTAAAAATTTACAATTCGCATCTACCAATGCTAATAAGACGAGTGAAAAATGTTCTTTATAGTTAAAATATAAAGAACCGGTATTTTTTGGGCACTTCATTCGAATATGTTTACCATCGATTGCGCCAATACAATTTGGAAAATTCCATCTTGTCCAAAACTCTTGAGCTTTTTCTTTCATATTTAATTTACTCGGATTAGGTATAAAATGTGTCAACAGATGCTTTTTCATAGATTTTAAGGTATTTTGTATTATAATACTAATATAGCTGTGTGATATCCGGAAAGCAAAAGATAAAGAACGGTACGTTTCTCCAGAAGCTAAAAATCTAAAAAAAAAAAATAATATATATTATATACATGTCATTATTTATTTATTTATTTGAATCAAAATACACTAATAATACAATAGGTACTAATAACTAAATAACCGACACCAATTTATGTTATAAATATTTTATTTGTTAAAGTTAACGAAGTATAATTTTTTAATCTGCAGCTTATTAATAGCTAATTAATATACTGCAGTATACAGATGCGTTTTATGTTTATAGTTGCAATTTCAATACACAATAAGATTTTCAAAATATTTTAACTTTTGTTGAGCTATTTATAAGCATAATAAATTTTCTGGTTTTTTTCATTTTTTTTTATAAGCATTTAAACTTCGAATTTTGACCGAAATTCATTATTGAAGTATTGCAAATAGTTTTGTAGTTAAAAATTCATAAAATGTTCAGTTTTTACATTTAAGGATTGAAAATTTAATGCAAGGTTTTTTGTAATTAGTTTATAATTTAACCAAAAAATCAGAAAAATATATTAAAATTATAACAGCAGATTTTTTTATTATTAATCAGTATTTTAATAACTCTTGTTCGAAATCGATTACGAATATGTATTTGTACTAGATGAAGACTGCAAGAGAAGGTACAAGAATATTAAAGATGCCTTTTTAAAAAATAAACGGGCAAGAATAATGAATACTGGAGCAAGTGCCTCTTCAAAACCCTCAAAATGGCATTTAGCACCATTTTTAAGTTTTTTGGATACAGTACCACAAGAAAGAAAGTAAGTACCTTATTACATATGATAGAGTGATTGATTTCAAGTGCAACACTAATTATTATTTATTTCCCAAACTATTAACTTTTTTCAAAAATTTTTTTTTTTTAATTTTTTGATACATATTATTTATTAATTGTAGTTAATTTTAATTTGGCTATAATAACAAATTATTAATATTTATTATTCATTTTAACAGCACAACATCAAATATATATGATACTGATAATAATGAAGATTTTGGCTCAGACGAAGAGGAAATAAATATCACACAAGATGATATTATACTGCAGTCATCACCAGTAACGCAATGTCCTCAATCTCCGTCGACTTCAAAAGCACAAAAATCGACTAATAAAAGAAAAAATTTAAATGTCACTGAATTATTAGAAAAAAGATCCAAAGAAAGAACAGAGCTGATGACACAACTGATTGCTAAAAAAAATACGGATGAGTACGATGATGTTGATCATTTTTTCAAAAGTTTAACTCTATCTGTCAAAAAGTTGCCACCACACTTAATTTCACAGGCGAAATTGAAAATGTTGACAATTGTGACTGACTTGGAACTTAAAGCTGCAAATAATTATGCACATAACGTCCACATCATACCTGGCAATCGCAGAGTATCATTACAGTCAAATAATTCTACTAGTAGTTCCCCATATTCTAACAACTTTACTCCATACAGTTATAGTCCACCTTCACTAGATTCACCATTATATTCAAATATTCAACAACAGTTCGGACCAGAAAATCCAACTACATTTACGCCTTTCCAGTCAGTTCAAAATATGAACAATGAATGGAACACCAATTCTCAAGAAATTTAACAATATATTTTAAAATATTATCTTATAAGGTATTTTGATTTTTTTTTTAATTAATTGTTCATAAGTCAATGAAATATATGATAAGGTAACTATTTTTATTTATTTTGATCAATAAAAAATTGATTTATTATTAACTTTGATACAAATTGTATATTAAAATAAAACAACAGTATTCCACAAATAAATTTATAAATCTGAGTTCTTATTTCATTTTACTTTATCTGTACCTATTTGAAAAATTGTACTTACCTCAATGTAACCGCCAATTTTTCTTCTGGTGATATGGGTTTCCTTATAAAAAATGTTGGATTTAATGTTAAATCATCTCTTATTAGATTCAAAATAAAATCGAACTGATTACGGTTTAATCTAAAAAATTCTCTAAACTTAATTTCATTATTTTTCAGATGGCCGTTGATAAGTATTTCATGATAACCTTTGGTACTCCTCTTTGTAAATAATGGATCATGCGGCTTTCTTTTTTCTTCCGACAAATACCGTAAGATCTCATCATCTTCTTCTTCTTCTAGCAAAAGAATTTTTAAGATTTCTTTATCGACTGTATCCATTATAATAATTTTTAAAAACGAACAGTACTCGTGCACCGTGAACTTAGCACTTCAAAATATCGAGTTCGACTGACGGACGACTGTTAAAATATAAATTATAAATCTTTTGGTCGCAACGTAGAATCGTCTAGAGCAAACCAACATGACGCGAACGCGATCTTATTTCGTAGTTCGCGTTCGCAGTTCGCGTTCGCGGTTTGCGTTCGCGATCGCGCAAGGGAAACCGTACCTTTAGGTGACCAGAAATATTGTTAAACAATACTAATACAATTATACATAGTGTAGTGTAATGATATTTAAAGTTTTTTGTTAATTTGTGTGTTTCCCTAACACGGGAATCCCAAGAGTTTTGTGTTATATTTAGAAAAAGTGTGTACACTGTACACGTCTAATAATGGTACACATAATATACACGGAAACAATGTTTAAGAAATTTTCCAGACTTACAAAACCAAAGCGTAAGAAGAAAATCCAAAAAAATATATTGTTGAAAAAGCGCGACGTACGTAACGGAAATGTATATCAACAACTACCGACCGATGATCTCGAGAAAGAATGTAGAAATAATAGAGCACATTGAAATGCATATAAAAAAAATCGACACTTTCGAGATACCAAGTTTGGATTTTGAGGGAGCACGCTCGGGAAACAATGCATATCGCTTTTTAAATTAGGCGTAATTTAATAATTGGGTGACTATAATGATTTATAAGTACACAGGGTGAAAAATTATTCTTTTAAATAATAAAAAAAATAGTACCCACCACTCTACAGAACGACAAACGTAGTAAAAAAAAAAAAGGTAAGAAAAAATAGGTGAGAAAAAAAAATAGTGCAAATTTGTATAGTATGTGTAATTGTAATTTGTATTACGTAAAAACAAACGTCTTGCACGGTCGCTCGTCGAAGAAAGTCGCCCGAAGTCGGAGCGGAGAGCCGACCCAGGTCCATTACGCTTTTCGCCCTCTACCCCGCGACCACATGTCAGCAGTATAACCAAATGTTACATACCTAATTTAATTTTTTTTCAATTATTAAAAAAATATAAGCTTTTGGTCGATGGTCAACGGATTTGACAGACCCATGGTGTTGGTAATAACATCGGTAAATACGTAAAATGCAAGGCAAAACTACACGGAGGAATCAATTCTATATTTATTTACCATCGACCAGCCGAAGTGAGCACACGTAACTTAATTATATTTTTTACTTTTTTTTGTTTTTTTTGACAACTTTACTAATGTTAATTTTTCGTTGTAGAATGTTTCAATTTACAAATTGTACGGTGACGGTGGCTGCAAGCCCCGTCACCAAACAAAAAACTGCATTTGTAGCACCTAAAAGTATGTATAAATATTGCAAATTTTCATGACGTATGTATACAATGATAAATATAGTAATGTTGTCCACTTTTCTTTTCCAGAGTGCTACAATTGCAGAAAACCCGGGCACCTGGCCCGCCAATGTAAGTGTATTTTGTGTATATATTGTATATGTGATCGTAAACAATGCATCTAAAATATTATTTATTTTGCAGGCAGGAAACCAAAAGTACATAGGGACTCATCCCCTCGCCGCCAGCGAGACCGGTCCCCCCGTCCCCCTCCAGGAGGCGAGACCGGTCCCCTCCCCAGCGTCGCCTAAGATCGCCACCCAGACGGCGAGGATAGTCCCCCCCAGACGGGGACACGGGGAAAATCAACGGGACTCGGCCCCACCGGTATTGGGGCACGGCGTGAGCCGGGGGCAGGCCCCGCGCCAGCACTCGGGCCATGTCCGAGGCCCGAGTGCTGTGTCGTCGGTGACCAATAATTTGGCCACGATGAACGTGCAAGTGAGTAATATCAAAAACATTTATATATATATGTAATATGTGACATACATGTTTGTTATAAATGTTGTTAAATAAATTGTTTATAGGAGGACCGCTTTGCAGAAGGTGTTAAGCTATAAACAGTTCCTATGTATTATTTTTTAAGTTCTTTTTATTTTCTAATTCTAATTTGTTTTTGTATTTATTTCCAGAATGAATATATTATATTAATTATATAAATATATATAAAACAACAATTATTTATAAGTGTTTTTTTTTTTTTTATACACAACCTAAACAAACTTATATTACAACAACATATATGTAACACATGTTATCATAAGTATAAGTTTGCACAACTCTCCTTTAAACTGGAATGCATAGGCTCGAACAAATTACTGCTGGTATTATTGGTTAATGAATAATACTGAAGACAACATTAATTGTTAACCAATGGCTTATTGATGGTAACGGTAGCCTAAAGGTATTGCAATAAAATAAGTAAGAAAAAAAAATGAAACTTTTCAAGTATAGTTACTAATTAAACATGGGTATCAATTAATTTTATTAATATTTGAATATAACACACATTAAAATACAATTAAAATTGAAATTATTTTTGCATATATGTATAATAATATATTATTCACACATGTATATGTGTAGTTTTTTTGAAAGTAGTTTGAAATATCTCAAACAATAATATTAATATGTGTAAGCAAATGTAAAGGTTAGTATACAAAAGTATATGGTGTGAATTGCAGTAATTAAACTTGGTAATACATATTATATAGGTATATATATATTAGTATAACTTTATATGTATGTTTGAAGAAATTTAAATTTATTGAATTTATATATTGTAGTCTTTTTACATGTACTTACATTGTTATGTGTGTAACGACATTGTCTTAACAAACGACACACCAAGCTCTTATTAAAACTCTTAGCTTTTAAATAAATGTACTGCAAAATGTCTATCCAATTCGTGCATTCAAACTACTTATATATAATATATATATATATATATATATATATGTATATTTTTAATATAATTGATATACATATTTTAAATAATTATAATGAATGTATGTACATTATCATAACAGTGTAATGTACCTATATTTTTTGTACATTACATTTGCCTAGGTAGGTTAATTTTTAAATTATTATTATTATTAAATTAAACAATTATTACATTGCTAAGGATATATTATAATATGTATATGCATATAATAGTAATAGTAACATTTACAATTTATTAAAGCAAATATAATAATAACGTTTTAGAAAGATATGTTTAAAACAGTGATAAATAAAAAAATAAAAAAATAAAAAAATTATATTCATATATTATAAATAAAAACAATTATTATTTAGTAGTAATGCCAAGAAAAAATTTTGAAAAAAAAAAAATGCAAAAAAACAGATTTGAATCTCGAGCACTTGAACCGTTTCTGAATTTTGCGTTTCACATATGGGTTATTGAATAATACTGAAGACAACATGTATGGTCGTACTACTAAAGTAAAAAAAAAAAATGTAATTTTCAAAATGTACTCATTAATTACTACATTTTTTCCAACATGCATTTTAAATACAATGAAGTTTAAATTCTAATATGTATAATAAATTTTTGCATGCCAACGACATAATAAAAACAATATTTTAAGCATAAATACACCATTTAATTAATTTATTATAATACTATATATATATATATATGTATTTTTCTTTTTCTTGTTTTGAAAAAATATTGCAAAAATAAAAAAAATAAATATGTGTAAGCCAATGTAAAGGTTAGTACAGGTATGAGGTATGAATTGAAGTAATTCATAAACGACATTGACACACCAACCTCCTACTAAAACTCTTAGCTATAATAGTTAATGTACTGCAATACTCGTGAAAAATGTCTATTCAATCCGTGCATTTTAACTACTTACATTTTTAATATTGTTGAAATGCTGATTAATTGCAACTTCCACAACGTCCGGAATCGAATTAATTTACTTAATATACCTAACAACAATAAAATTAAAATGCATGATAATTTATTAAAGCGAACACAACATTTAAGAAGATTGGTTTAAAACGCTGATATAAAAACAATTATTAAAACAGTTATTTTGTATTTTTGAATCTCGAACACTCGAACCGTTTCTCAACTTTGCGTTTTATTTTATTTTATTACACACGGAAATATCGAAGATGAATAATAATAATAATAATAATAATAATAATAATAATAAATGCCATACGCCATAAATAACGAAAATCGAGGGAGATAAGCGAGCGGCGACGTGAAAATAAATAGCTAACGCGCGAGAAGTATTACGATTGTCGTCATGGAAGAAACGCGGAGTGCCGTCAGCGCCCCCCGCGGATCTTATAGCGTTATTAGCATTTTATTATATAAGACTAGCTCTCCGAGCGTCGCTGGGGAGACCCCAGTGTTACTCCCAGTGGAAACCGATTTGCCTAAAATATTGGTCCAAAATGTGGATTGCCGATGAGAATAGTGGATGAGTGATAAGGAAAGTGGACGTGTGATAAGAATAGTGGATGGGAGATTAGAATAGTGGATGCGTGATAAGGAAAGTGGATGCGTGATAAGGATTGTGGATGAGTGATAAGGCTATGCTTTTTGGCGGTATCTTTCGGTGACTTTTGAAATTTGGGTATGAGGGTCCGATCATTTCTCATGCCCGAGGATGTGCTCTACAGTTGATACGGTCCAGACTTTCTTTCGAAAGGAAAATCATAAATCTGTATGTCGTGTTTATGTTTCTAGCAAGTCAGTCACCTCAAATGACGTTGAATGTAGTCATACGTTGTTAATTGCCGTGGCCAAAATCGCCTAACCTAACCTTACCCCCAGACCCCCCGGAGTTGGCGAGGAGTGTTGTCCATGTCGGACGCCATAGTGGTCTTGTGGTCCAGTCGTCGACTCGAGCAGGCACGGTGTATGGGTGATAAGGCTATCGATGGTGAGATAGTGATAAGAATTCGTGATTAGAAAAGGGGTATGTAAAATTGAAAAGTGATAAGGAAGGTGGATTTGTGATAACAATTAGTGTTAAGGATATTGGATTTATAATAAGAATAGTGGATTTGTGATAAGGATAGTGGATTCAAGATAAGGATAATGGAATTTTGTAAGGAATGGTGGATTAGCCAACGCCAAATCACGTAACCTTCGGACGGTGTCATAAATTATAGCCGCCGTGATTTTTTTGGGGTCTAGCAGGTCAGTCACTCGATGGAATGTAGTTGTCTCCGTGGATAGGCAATCCGACTGCGTCGAATCGCGGACGAAGTTGTTTGCTATGGTCGGAAATGAAAAAAAAAAATTTGAAAATTTCGGGCGGCCATGCTAATCGTATAGCCGCTGTGAAGTTTTGGGTGTCTAGCAAGTCAGTTATTCGATGGACAGTAGTTATGTCCGTGGATAGGCAATCCTACTTCGTCGGATAGCGGACAATGTGCGACGGCCAGGTCACGTCGTCAGGTATGCAATCCGACTGCGTCGAATCGCGGACAGCGTTCATTACTGTCACCAAGAAAATAAATTATGTAATATATTACATGAAAACAATTCAAAACATTTCGGGCATCTATGCAAATCATATAGCCGCCGTCTTTTTAGGGTGTCTAGCAGGTCAGTCACCTCGAATGACGTTCGCCGAAGTAATAAGGGTAGGCAATCCGACTTCGTCGGATAGCAGACAATGTGCGACGGCCAGGTCACGTCGACAGGTATGCAATCCGACTGCGTTGAATCGCGGACAGCGTTCATTATTGTCACCGAAAACGCAAAATTAATTTATAAATTACGTGGAAATATTCGAAAATTTCGGGCGGCCATGCTAATCGTATATGCACCGTGATGTTTTAAGGGTCTAGCAAGTCAGTCATTCGATGGAGGGTAGTTATGTCCGTGGATAGGCAATCCGACTACATCTTTTTGGGTGTCTAGCAAGTCAGTCATTCGATGGACGGTAGTTATGTCCGTGGATAGGCAATCCGACTTTTTCGGATAGCGGACAATGTGCGACAGCCGGGTCACGTCGTCAGGTATGCAATCCGACTGCGTTGAATCGCGGACAGCGTTCATTATTGTCACCGAAAACGCAAAATTAATTTATAAATTACGTGGATTTTCGGGCGGCCATGCTAATCGTATAGCCGCCGTGAAGTTTTGGGCGTCTAGCAAGTCAGTCATTAGATGGACGGTAGTTATGCCCGTGGATAGGCAATTCGACTACGTTTTTTTGGGTGTCTAGCAGGTCAGTCACCTCGAATGACGTTCGCCGAAGTAATAATGGTAGGCAATGGTAGACAATGTGCGAAGGCCAGGTCACGTCGTCAGGTATGCAATCCGACTGCGTCGAATCGTGGACAGCGTTCATAACTGTCACCGAAAACGCAAAATTAAGTGATAAATTACGTGAAAAAAATTTTTAAAAATTCGGGGAAATCATATAGCTGCCGTCTTTTTTTGAGTGTGTAGCAGGTCAGTCACCTCGAATGACGTTCGCCGTAGTAATAAGGGTAGGCTATTCGACTTTGTCGGATAGCGGACAATGTGCGACGAACAGGTCACAACATCAGGTTGAATCGTGGACAATACCTATTATATATGTATATTTTTATGTTATGATACATTAAATAAACTTTAGGTACCTATGTAATAAGCAAACCCATATAATGTTATATTGCTAAAGTTGTCCCCCGCACGCTATCACTCCACCAACCGACCAGTATCAATTAATAATGGTCATACTGTAGCATTGCGAGAATCGTTTATATTGATATATATAATAATATAATAATATGATATTATACAATATTCGACGTCAGCTGAGGGCTTTTGAGCCGGCGATCCCACCTCGTCGATAAGCAGACGAAATTCGCGAAAAAAAATGGAACCTTCCGACGCATGTATTTATGCCTGTATATAGTAATACCCACTCGACGGCGGCGATATCCGCACTCGGCTAGTTTATTTCATATAATACTCATAATTGAACCTATATAAGTTATTTCAAATAGTATATAGCCATATCATTATACAATTTAATTGCTAGACTTTAATTAAATACATAAAGTTCTATTTTGTTATTGTATTATTTAGAATCTGTTGCAGTTTATTTTGTATGCTACACTAAGAGTAAAACTGTAATATAATATTTACCTACTACATAGTATAGGTGTTGTATATTTAATCATGAGCATGAAATACAAATAATACAAATAATTGATATACACAGCTATTGCTTTTATTGTCTACATTTATTGAGCAATGTTTATGTGGTTAAATATTAATAATAATATATTGTAATACACACTGTGTGTTGAAGTATTCGAACGTTTCTGTCACATCCATCGTCGACTCGAGCTAGGATATATATTATTATATAATAATTTAACTTAACCAACCACCGCGCGGTATCAACTCTTAAAAGTCTACATTTATTATAAGATGCATGTACCTACAGTTCCTTCTGTTGTCATATCGTCTATCAAATATATAAATATATGAGTAGCATGTATATACCTATGCCTATACGCCGCACTCGACGCGAACGAAGTACGGGGAACGCGAATAAGGGTAAAACTCAAATTTTGAAAAAAAAATCATAAAATTTTCGTTAAATACGAATAATATGAAAGAAAAAAAAAACGCAAAAAAAATAATTCGATTTAATACGGCCGCCGCAGATTTCCACGACCCGGGGCCGGCATCGAACGCTCGACCCACGGGTAACCTGCCTAACGCCTTAACCGACCTACCTACCTACTCAGATGAGAAAGTGAGTGAAATCAATGCCTATTAAGTCGTCTCGGTGCCGAGGCGAAACGCGAACGCCGCGGCGTCAGCCGCCGCGGTCTCCCGGGTCGGGCGGTCTACCGCGTCGGACGGCGGACGACGTCGTCCGCCACGTTTTTACGAAGCGAACGCGATTTACGCGAAAAAAATCGGACTTTTCTACGCATATATACAGGGCCTG